>JAESVK010000669.1:3030335-3059667 GCA_017140935.1 Hamamelis virginiana | reverse complement strand
CATTTGTATATGTTGGCTAATTCGACTGACAAAAGCCAGTGTCTGTGATTGAACTCAAGCCAGTAATCCCTGAAAGATCAGTGACTTCATCAAGCTCGAAAGTAACGCAACTTCTCGTTAATATCAAGTGCTCAAGCTTGTTATGTATTCCGTTTTGGTTTAAATTCCTAGGAAGGTAAGTTCGACTTAGTTCCTAGGTTGGATATATGACCATAGGTGATTTAATTTGACCCAATCACCTAAGTATGATCCTTATATGCACATAGGTCTTTTTCCATTGAAAATTAATTAAAATTGGCTTATGGAACATTTTGGATCGATCCGGCATTTTTGGTAGGATCGATCCTATTTATGTTCTGCAGAATGGGATCGATCCAGCTTTCGTGCCCGGATCGATCCTAGTGGCAGAGGAGTTTGGATCGATCCGGCCATTTTTGCAGGATCGATCCTCTCGTATATTTTAGCCTAAATTCTTTCAAAATTTGAAGTTTCTTACACTTTATCACTGTTTGAAACCCTAGGTTATGCTGCTACTATAAATACCCCAACACTTAGTCATTTTGGGGATGTGAAGTGCTTTGAAAAAGCTCCCAAGTTAAAACCCTAGTTTTCACTTGCTTTTTGCTTCACTCTTACTTTAACTATGCATACTTAGTCTTTATGACTTTCCTTCATTGTCATATGCATAGTTCCTTATAGCTTAGCTATACAAAACCCCATACTTTGGTTTTGGTTAACGGTGGAGTTCCGTTGTACGGTGGATTTCCGTGTGCATCGTGGATAGCGGTGTGTGGAGCTAGGTTTGTGGATTCAAACGGTGGAAACGCTGTGAAAGCTGCGTGGACTCGCAGGTTGCTTGTCAAAGAAAGGGATTCTACTGGTTTGTGGATTCAAGCGTCATTGTTGGTAGTTTTACCTTTCTTGTACTGTGATGATTATTTCATAGTGATTTCTGTGCTCCCGAGGTTTTTTACCCGTTAGGGTTTTCCTCGTATATCTGGTGTTATATTGTGTGATTGTTTATGTTTCATAACCATCAATTGATCACCATTTAATGGCTGGGTAATTAAAAGCAACCTTTTTCATTAAGAAATTGTTTCCTCAGAATTTCAATTGGTATCAAAGCTGGTTCACTTGTAAGGTTTAAATACCTGAGTGTGTTCCTGTTTTTGAGGAGATGGATTTCTTGAAAGAAGGTGGCTCAAACTCAAGACCCCCTTTATTTGAAGGTTTAAATTATGCTTATTGGAAATCCAAAATGATGATTCACTTAAAGTCTATTGATGATAGAGTGTGGATGTTAGTTGAATCGGGTTGGAATCATCCTACTGTGTTAAAAGATTCTGTTATCATTCCCAAACCTATTGAGGAATGGGATAAATCTGACCTAGAAATGAGTAGCTGGAATAACAAAGGTCTTTACGCCATCTTTAATGGTGTATCTGGTTCAGAATATCGTAGGATAATGATATGCACCACTTCGAAAGAAGCTTGGGATGTCTTGCAAGTTACCCATGAGGGTACTCGTCAAGTTAGAAAATCTCGCATTCAGATTTTAACTTCTAACTTTGAACTTCTTAGAATGGAAGATCATGAATCTTTCTCTGACTTCTATGCTAAGTTCAATGACATTGTTAATACCTCCTTTAATCTTGGTGAGGTTATTGCTAACAAAGTTGTTGTGAATAAAATCTTAAGGTCTTTACCTGATAGATTTCAACCAAAAATCACTGCCATAGAGGAGAGCAAAGATGTGGACTTGATTAGAGTAGATGAACTTTGTGGTTCTCTTCAAGCTTTTGAATTGACTTTGAGGCAACCTAAAAAGTCTAAATCTATTGCCTTAAAGTCTGTTAGGGAAGATAGCTCTATTTCTGATGATGAGTTGAATGTTGATGATGAGGATATTGCTCTTTTTGCTAAGTTCAAAAAATATCTCAAGTTTAAAAAGGGCAACTCCTCTAGACAAGGAAATTTCAACAAGTCTGGATCTTCGTCCAACTCTACTGTCAAAAGATCTCAACCTGTGACCAATTTTAGGAATGAATGCTTTAATTGCCATAAACAAGGTCATAGAGCTGCTGAATGTCCTGAAAAGAGTAAGAATAGATCTAAAAATCAAGCTAATTGTGCTACTCTTAGTGACAATGAGGAAGAAGTGAATGAATCAGACATTGATTTTGAAGAGTTTGAAAATTTCACTGCTTTTGTTGTGTCTACTGTCGACTTGAATAACATTGTTGAATTAGGTGAGCCATCTAATGGTAATGTTGAATCTACTTCTGTTATAATTGAATCTCATGAATCCTCTGAATCTGAAGAGGATGATAATCATGCTCTTGAACAAGATAATTTGCAGTCTGCTTATGATGAATTGTTTGATGATGCCATGAAACTTAGAAAGAAAAATGTTAATTTGGCCATTAAGCTCAAGAATCTTGTTAAAGAAAGAGATTCATTGAAGCATGATATCACTGTTGCTGATTCAAGTGTTTGTCAATTGAAAGGTCAAGGAGTTACCTTTTCTGAAAAACTTGTTTTGGTTGAAAAAGAAAATTCTGTGTTGACCAAAAGAGTTAAGTCTTTGGAAAGTGAGGTTTCACTTAAGTCTGAAAAAGAGAAAGAGTATCTCTCTCTCATTGCCAATCTCAAATTGGAACTTGATAATGCTTGTCATCTTAGAATCAAACTTGACAAAAGATCGGATCAACTCAATCAACTGTTGGGTACTGTTAAGGGTAATTCTGGCAAAGAAGGGTTAGGTTTTAATTCTCAAGAGGTTAAAACCTCTAATGTTCATATCGAAGCTCCAAAAGCTAAGATTGACAAAGGCAAATCTCCCAATCAATTCACTCCTACTTCTCGTAGGTATGTTGCTCCCAAATCCTCATTTGTTCCTATTTGTCACTATTGTGGTGTCAAAGGACATATTAGACCCAATTGTTACAAACTCATGACTTTTCCCAAGAAAAACTACATAAGTTATCATAATGGGAGTGTTAAAAGTCAAATTGATACTTTGTTAAGAAAATCTCAAATGTTGAATGAAGAAGTCAAGAAATTGACTAATTCAAACATGAATTGGAGGAGGGGTCAAGAGGTTAATGGTCCTAAGATAAAATCCAAGGTTGTGTCTAACCACAAAGCTAATTCTAAGACTAAGGAAGTTTGGGTTAGATCTTCGAATCTTAGATGTATGGACATATACACTGCTTTGCACGCACAAGATATTTCTCAGTGGTATTTTGATAGTGGGTGCTCTAGGCATATGACTGGTGACAAGTCTCTCTTTGTTCATCTTGACTCTTGTAAGGGTGGGACTGTTACTTTTGGTGATGGGAGTAAGTCAAACATTGTTGGGAAAGGAATTGTTCAAGCCCCAGGCTTTCCTAAGCTTGAAAATGTTTTGTATGTTGATGGTCTTAAGGCTAATCTGATAAGTATTAGTCAATTGTGTGATGATAACTTTGCTGTCAGTTTTACTAAATGTTTATGTACTGTGTTAAATGAAGATGGTAAAATTATCATGCAAGGTGAAAGAACTTCTGATAACTGTTATGGTTTACTTGCTAATACTTCTTTAAAGTGTAACAGTGCTAAAGTTGATGATATTGAACTGTGGCATCAACGTTTAGGTCATTTGAATTTCAAAGATCTTGATAAGCTGATAAACAAAGAACTTGTCAATGGAGTGCCTAAACTTGCCAAGATTTCAAGTTCTAGTGTTTGTGGACCTTGTAAAAAGGGAAAACAAACTCGTGTGTCTCATAAAAGGACTAATGTCGTTAGTACTTCTAGACCATTGGAATTAGTTCATGTTGATTTAATGGGTCCGACGAGGACAGAGAGTCTAGGTGGAAAACGTTATATCCTTGTTGTTGTGGATGACTTCACTCGTTATTCTTGGGTAGCTTTTTTGAGAGAAAAATCTGAAGCCTTTGATAAATTCAAGGCTATTTGCCTAAAGGCTCAAAATGAGAAAGGAAACACCATTGGAAAGGTGTTTAGACTTAGAAGTGATCATGGTCGTGAGTTTGAAAACTCCGAATTTGCTGAATTTTGTGATGATCATGGAATACAACACGAATTCTCTGCTCCTAAAACTCCTCAACAAAATGGAGTTGTTGAAAGGAAAAATAGAGTTATTCAAGAGATGGCTCGTGTCATGCTCTTAGGGAATAATGTGGCCAAACACTTTTGGACTGAAGCGGTTAACACTGCTTGTCATACGGTTAATCGTGTTTATGTGAGGCCCGGTACCTCTCAAACTCCCTATGAGTTGTGGAAAGGCAAGAAGCCTAATCTTAAATACTTTCGTGTTTTTGGAAGTAAGTGCTACATTTTGAGAGATAGAGAAAATTTGGGGAAATTTGATTCTCGTAGTGATGACGGGATTTTCTTAGGTTATTCTATGAATAGTAGAGCTTATAGAGTCTTTAATCTTAGGACATCTACTGTTATGGAATCGATTAATGTGACTATTGATGATAGCCAAACACTCCTCGAGATAAATTGATTGATGAGGAATGTGATACCCCAAATGTTTCAAGTGTTGAGGATGATTCTGTTCAAATTCTTGATTCTCAATCCTCTCTTACTAATCCTACTTGGGTTCAAAAGAGACACTCACCCACTGACATTATTGGAAGTGTTGGTGAAGGTGTGAGAACGCGTAGGCAAATTCAGAATGAGGTAAATCATCTTTGCTACACCTCTTCTTTTGAACCTAAGAATGTGAAAGAGGCTCTAACTGATGAAAACTGGATTCTTGCTATGCAAGAAGAGTTAGGTCAATTCACTAAGAATGATGTTTGGGATCTTGTTCCTAGGCCTTCTGATAAAAATGTTATTGGTACCAAGTGGATTTTCAAGAATAAATATGATGATAGTGGTATCATAATTCGGAATAAGGCTAGGTTAGTAGCTCAAGGATACACTCAAGAGGAAGGTATTGATTTCGATGAAACTTTCGCTCCTGTGGCTCGTCTTGAGTCTGTTAGACTTTTACTATCCATTGCTTGTTATTTGAAGTTTAAGGTTTATCAAATGGATGTTAAAAGTGCTTTTCTGAATGGCTTTTTAAAGGAGGAAGCTTTTGTTGAACAACCCAAAGGGTTTGAGGATCCTCATTATCCTAGACATGTCTATAAGCTGAAAAAGGCTTTGTATGGTCTGAAGCAAGCTCCTAGGGCGTGGTATGAAAGACTTACCACTTATCTAGAGGAGAAGGGATTCTCTAGAGGGGGAGTAGACCGTACCTTGTTCATTAGGACTGTCAGAAATGTGTTTGTGGTAGCCCAAGTTTATGTAGATGACATCGTTTTTGGGTCTACTTCAAGTGAGTTAGCTCATGCGTTTTCTGAGGAGATGAAATCTGAATTTGAGATGAGTATGGTAGGTGAACTCACTTGCTTTCTAGGTCTTCAAATTCGTCAACTTAGTGATGGATTGTTCATTTGTCAATCTAAATATGCTAGAGAGTTGATTAAGAAGTTTGGTCTTGAAAGTGCCAAACATGCTCGCACTCCTATGAGCACTACCACTAAGTTAGGCAAAGATTTGAGTGGTATTGATGTTGAACATACTTTATACCGTAGCATGATAGGTAGTTTGTTGTATCTTACGGCAAGTCGTCCAGATATCTCTTTCAGTGTAGGTGTTTGTTCTCGGTTTCAGTCTTGTCCCAAAGAGACTCATTTACATGCTGTTAAACGCATCATTCGTTACATTTGTGGGACTTTGACCTATGGTATTTGGTATTCTTTTGATACTAACCCGAACTTGGCTGCATATTCTGATGCCGACTGGGCTGGAAATGTAGATGATCGAAAGAGTACTTCAGGTGGTTGCTTCTATGTTGGAACTTCTCTTGTTTCGTGGCATAGTAAGAAGCAAAACTCCATATCTTTATCTACTGCCGAAGCTGAATACATAGCTGCTGCAAGTTGTTGCACTCAGCTTCTTTGGATGAAGCAAATGCTTTCTGATTATGGGATTCTTGAATCTGATCTTGTCATATACTGTGATAATGAAAGTGCTATCAACATCTCGAAAAATCCTGTTCAGCATTCTAGGACTAAACACATAGACATTCGTTATCATTTCATTCGAAATCTTGTAGAAGATAGCGTCCTGTCTGTTGTGTATGTTCCTACTAAATCTCAACTCGCTGATATTTTCACAAAACCCTTAGATGGTCTTAGGTTTGAATATCTTCGAAAATCTTTGGGTGTTTACTCTATTGATTGAGTTCTAGTTCTTTCTTCCGTCCGAAACGACGTTAAACTACCTTGCGTCCGAAAAGACGTTAAACTATCCTTGTAAGGAACCTCTGTGGTTCTTTCTCATTAGGTATCCTTTTGAGGGGGAGTTATTGTTATGAATGCATATTTTCTTTTGTTTTATTTTGTTCTTAATAGTTTAATTGTCAAAAGATTGTTGGGTTCATATCACCTTTTTGAGCATATGGTTGAATGTTTTTGATTCATTTTAAACCTTGTCTATATTCGAAGAGTTAGCTTGTTATCTTGCTTAACATGAATTCTATCAATATTTTCGATTAAATGTTTTCATGTTATCCTTCTTTCTCAAAATCTTTGATGTCATGAGTTGACCGATAACCGAAAGCCTCTTCTAAAGCCCAAACATGCTGTGCCAATGTTTGCACCTTCTCACCTCCTTCGTCTAAAGTATTTCTTTCTATTTGATGATGAGCTCCCTGTTACGTTTTTATTGCTAGTTCAAATTTTTCTTACAACTTAAAAAAATATATGAGAAAAATTATTCAAAGGCCAATGAAAAGACTCATTCAAAGAAATATTATGTGAGAAAAGGCAATTTGTCAATTTGCCATGTTATTGAAGGCACAAAAGTGCTATGATAATGAAAAGAGCCAAAAATTTCTCAAAGTTGTATTTGAAATACTAGCTTGTTCTAATTGATTTTGAGCTCTTGTCATTTCTTCTCCCTAATGCATGTTTGAAATATCAAAAAATATAATTTCTCGTTCTTGCTTATTAGAGGGCTTTCACTTGTCTTCAGAAGTGAAATCGGTTGGTTTGACTCTCATGACTTCAAGTGGTTTTTGTTAATGAGTTTATTATGGGTTACATTTTTTTGAAATTGGATGTTTAGAATGCATGTTCTTCAAGTTTATTGCATCTCTTGTTTATAACCATGTTTTAAGTTGTTTCATTCATTGTTGCTAATGACTCAATAGGTAAAAATGTCCCCTTGTTCCTTCTTGTGTTAATTCAATTGTTTTTCAAAACAAAACAGGGGAGGATCGATCCAGCTTATTTTACCAGATCGATCCCCTGATCAGAGTGGTTTGGATCGATCCTACATATTTTACCGGATCGATCCTCTGATCAGAGTGGTTTGGATCGATCCTGAAAAATTTGCCGGATCGATCCATTTCTCGGGATTTTTAAATCTTGACTGTTCTCATTCCCGCGAAGCCTATATGTTGGTTTCTTTTCTTTTGGTTTTTCTTATGCACTCATAACAGTCTATCTCTCTCACTAAGAACCTCTCAACTCTCTTGCATTCTCTCCATTTTTCTTGCCCTAGAATTGTTTGGATTGGGTTTCAATGGCTTTCTTGGGTATTCTTGCCCTTGTGGTACTTATGGTTGGTGGTGCTAGTTCCTCTGGCACTAGTAAGCGTGCCCGGACATCTCGTGCATCCTCTTCTCGGGCTGGTACGCCTCGTCGGGGTCGTGGTTCTCGAGGCCGTGCATATCAGGATATTCCCAATCCTGACCTTGGTGACTCTCCGCCTTCGTCACCACCTAGGCCTGTTTCTCCTGATCCGTGGGTCAATCGACCTATTACTTGTGAGCGTCAGGTGGACAATATCAGTCTTAGTGTGGATAGTCATATCATTCGGCGCCTTGTCTTATACGAGTTAGGTAAATTCTTTGAGCCGATTGATTTTTACGTTCCTGAACTTGTTCGTGATTATCAGTATGCCAGTGTTGTTATCTCTGGTGAGGATGCTATTCACTCTCAGTTTCGTGGTTCTGCTATTACCATTACTCCTGGGAGGATTGGTAAATATTTGGGTTGCACTAGGCCTTCTCGACCTCAGTATCCTCATGCTGCTGGCAAAGGGCCTGCATCTGACTTCCTCATTCATGAATTGTTCATGCATCCTTCTGATTACAAGACTAAATTTGTTCAAGGTTATCTACATGAGGAGTACAGACTGCTAAACTTGATTGTACGGTGGAACTTAGTTCCTATGGGTCACCGTTTGCATTTTCATGATGACCGTGCTCAGCTACTGTTTGCGATGAAGAGTGGGAGGTCCATTGACTTTCCTAAGTTGATCTTTGACTGCATGAAGAAGACTGTGATGTCTCCTAGTCATACTTCAGCTCTTCCATTCGGGGTTATGGTAACCCGTATGTGCCTTGAGGATCCCATTCCTGTGAATGTCTCGGATTCTCGTATTCCTCCAGTTCCGGGTGCTATCACTGCCATGTCACTCTCTCGGAGTACTGCTACGTCGACACCGGATCCTGAAGCTCCAGTCCCTACTACTCGTTCTTCACGACGGCATGCCACTTTAGACTCTATTTCGGCTCAGCTGCGTCGTGTTTTTGATTCAGTGAAGGCACTTACCGATCATCAGATTGAGATGAATGAGATTCAGGTTCAGATTCATGATCGTGTTCAGCGCATTGAGCGTCGCCTTCGGCTGCCTACTCCTTCAGATCCTCCAGTTGTTCGCCATCCTCTAGTACCTCCTACTGAAGAGGAGTCTGGTAGTGAGTCTGGTTCAGAGGATGAGTCTGGGTCTAGTGGTGATGAGGCTGAGTGACTGGTCTTATGTTTCATGTCTTTTTGTATTCCCTTTGTCATTCGTGACAAAAAGGGGGAGTAGTAGTGTGGTAGGTTCTAGGTTTCTTAAAGTTTATTAGGTTTCAGTTTGTTAGGTTTCATTTTCAAATATTGTATGAACTGTATGAACTGTTCATTTGATGAAATGTGAAATGAATGAATTGTATGAACTGTATGAACTGTTCATTTGATGAAATGAAATCTGTTTTCTTTGATAATTGTTTCTTTGAGCATGAGCATGATGTTTCCATAATAGCCTTAATGCTTGATTGTATTAATTCTTGTATAACCTGTGTTTTTCAAATCTTTATTCCTTCACGAGGTATGGTTGTTTAACCTGTGCAGAAAAACAGGTTCAAGTTCTCAAGCCTTAGAATAGGTTGGGTTTCTTTTGTTTTTGGGGTGTGCTTGAGCGTTTTATTGTACAAGAGAGGGGGAGATTCATTTCGCATGTTGAATGAATCGTTTTTCGTTTCTTCGTTTCTTGTTTTTGTTTTTATTTGGTTTTGTCATCGAATTGCCAAAGGGGGAGTTTGTTAGGTATATCATTTGTATATGTTGGCTAATTCGACTGACAAAAGCCAGTGTCTGTGATTGAACTCAAGCCAGTAATCCCTGAAAGATCAGTGACTTCATCAAGCTCGAAAGTAACGCAACTTCTCGTTAATATCAAGTGCTCAAGCTTGTTATGTATTCCGTTTTGGTTTAAATTCCTAGGAAGGTAAGTTCGACTTAGTTCCTAGGTTGGATATATGACCATAGGTGATTTAATTTGACCCAATCACCTAAGTATGATCCTTATATGCACATAGGTCTTTTTCCATTGAAAATTAATTAAAATTGGCTTATGGAACATTTTGGATCGATCCGGCATTTTTGGTAGGATCGATCCTATTTATGTTCTGCAGAATGGGATCGATCCAGCTTTCGTGCCCGGATCGATCCTAGTGGCAGAGGAGTTTGGATCGATCCGGCCATTTTTGCAGGATCGATCCTCTCGTATATTTTAGCCTAAATTCTTTCAAAATTTGAAGTTTCTTACACTTTATCACTGTTTGAAACCCTAGGTTATGCTGCTACTATAAATACCCCAACACTTAGTCATTTTGGGGATGTGAAGTGCTTTGAAAAAGCTCCCAAGTTAAAACCCTAGTTTTCACTTGCTTTTTGCTTCACTCTTACTTTAACTATGCATACTTAGTCTTTATGACTTTCCTTCATTGTCATATGCATAGTTCCTTATAGCTTAGCTATACAAAACCCCATACTTTGGTTTTGGTTAACGGTGGAGTTCCGTTGTACGGTGGATTTCCGTGTGCATCGTGGATAGCGGTGTGTGGAGCTAGGTTTGTGGATTCAAACGGTGGAAACGCTGTGAAAGCTGCGTGGACTCGCAGGTTGCTTGTCAAAGAAAGGGATTCTACTGGTTTGTGGATTCAAGCGTCATTGTTGGTAGTTTTACCTTTCTTGTACTGTGATGATTATTTCATAGTGATTTCTGTGCTCCCGAGGTTTTTTACCCGTTAGGGTTTTCCTCGTATATCTGGTGTTATATTGTGTGATTGTTTATGTTTCATAACCATCAATTGATCACCATTTAATGGCTGGGTAATTAAAAGCAACCTTTTTCATTAAGAAATTGTTTCCTCAGAATTTCAGATTGTAATGTACAATACTGTTGGTGAACTCTTCTCAATTAAGATGGTGGAAGGAACATCAGTTAATGAGCGTTGTCTCAAGATGATCCGGAACATCCATGCTCTTCATGATCTAGGTGTCGAGATCACTTCAGAAATGAGTACTGATATTCTACTTCATTCACTTCCTTCGACCTTCAAACAATTCATCATGAATTTTCACATGTCTGATGTGAATGATAAAATTACTTTAACTAACTTGATGAATATGTTGATAAATGCTGAGGAAACCTTGAAAAATGATTCTAAAGGAAATGTTTTGGCTATCGATGGGGTCTCAACTTTTAAAACTAATCCTAAGGGCAAGGGAAAGAAGAAGAAAAAGTCCAATCTTAAGCCAAAAGGAGAAGTGAAGAAAAATGATACAAAAGGAAAGTGTTTCCACTGCGGCAAGACTGGTCACTAGAAAAGGAATTGCAAGGAGTACCTAGCCTCTTTGAAGACTAGGTCTTCTGATGGTACGTCCTAATTATTATTCATTTGCTAATTGCGAATTAGTATTTTGCTTATGGTATGTGATACCTGATTGTGTCTTTCTTATACAATGTGATTGTATGTAGGAGACAAAGGGAAGCAAAAGGTCGAATACAGATCGGCTTACTATGTTTGGAAAGGGATCAAGAGTTGTTGCCTTCAACATTTTAGCTTGATTCTTGATCGCTTTATTTAAACTTTAAAGAACTTTTATTTTATTGCCAGTTGTAATAAATACTTCATTTTTGAAGTTTTATTTTTTGGTTTTGAATACTTTGTCTAATTAAAACAGGTTATCTATAATATTCGATATTTATATTATATCTGGCAGTTGATTTAAATTTCTTTATTCATTATAAATAAAATGAATAAATGATAATTAAACTATATAGGTTCGTATTAATAAATGAATTTCGATTTTTTAATTAATATGAACCAATCACCTTATTTAATAAGGAGATTAAAAGGGGACAATACATAAGATGTATGAACCTTATTTTAGTTTGAATTATCAATATCACTAAGGGATCTTAAATATGTCAAACAATATAATAAAAGGTTATTTGGATTATGAGATATTTCAAATAAACTTTAAAAGCATGTTTTTCTTAAATAAAGAGTTATTAGAAAAACAACGTTTTCACAATGATTGAGAACCATGCCTTATTAAAACATAGAAAAGGAAATTTATGTTATTAAAAGGTTTAATATATAAACTGCCCTGTTTTAAAAGGGGCAGTGGGAGCATAATGTCATCAAATTATTCTTATCCTTCTTTATAAAGTACATACTTTAAAATACTAAGTGTAGCAATATGAATTCTATAAATGTTATAAGAATTCAAATTCCATAAAATTAGATTTTACAGGAATTATATATATATGATCAAGATATTTGAGAAATATGAGACTTATATAAATAATAATAATTATGTACTCGAACCAATATCATAAATGCTACAAGTAAGTTGTTAGCAGATATTGATTATTGATTCAGAATAGTGATTCTGAATAGAAATAAGTATATTCTTAAAAGAGTTTAAGATGAGATACTTATATAAAGAAATTTGGAATACCTATTACAAATTGCCTAAAAGGAAATGTCTAGTACATACCATTCTCTTTCGAGAGTTCAAGTCTCATTTAATAGAACATCAGAGTTGGCAGCAGAATTTTAGTTTAAATACTATTATTGAAAATAATAATTTGCAAAGCTTGTTTGCATAGAATCTTCTTTGCCATAACACTTTATGAGTATTAGAAGCCCTATCTTACGAAGACTAATATATGATACTATGGTGATTAGCTTTAGTGCTAGTGGGAGATTGTTAGAGGTATGCCCTAAAACCAATCCTAAAGGGCATGTCTATTTCATATTATATTAATTAAAATGTATTACTCGTCGTATATATATTCAATTATATATATGATAATGTCCATGAATAAATGATAAGAGAAATATATATCTCAGTTAATTGAGATAGGGAGACTTATATTTCCCATATACATTTATTCTAAAAGAGTTCCTACTCATAGGTTTATTAAAGATGACATTTTATAAACCATCAAGAGTAGCACAGATTTAAACTAACTCAATTGGGAGGATAGATAGTCTTTTCTATTCTTGTAATGACACTTAAGTTAATCTATGGGTGCACGTTATAGAATATGTACACTGAACTTGATCTGCTAGAATATTTCTATGGAGATTAAGTCAAAGGAATATTCTTTTGTTACGTCCATTAGTTTGGTAGTCCTTAGACCTGAGACACCATAGCTGTCTTGTGCTTCAGTTATTAGGGTTTGATAGTATCTTGTACAGCTTTAACCCTAAGGATGTAATCGATACACATTAGCTCTAATAAGTTATACATTGAGATTGATGAGTGGTCAATAAAGAATCATCACTCTCATTATTATGAGAGAGAATGTCAGGGTCAGTTCTCAAAGATAACTCTCAGTTTGAATTTCTGGCCAGAATGATAGGTGAACTGTGAAAGTGTTTCATCGGGTTCATCTTATTGAGATTATACGTTGAAGAACATATGACAAGATGTTAAGATAAGGGTTTTGATGTATATCCATATCCTGATTATCTTAACAGTGACATTAGGGGATGAAAGATTAAATAACAAGAAGGGTTCATATAGTTCTACTATTCACCCACACCTAGGGCACGTCATGACACATTACTAGACGTCACTCATGACCAGTGAAAGCTTATTAGTAAAGTGTTATCAATGAGGGCATAATTGGAATCGTTCCAATTGAACCTTGAAATAGAAAGTTTTTATTTTAGGAGACGTTGAGATGTCCTTGTCCACTGCTAGGTTGGGGTGAACCCAAAGGGTCACACACAATAGGGCATAAGAGAGTCTTTTGAATTAATGAGAGGAGTTTATTCTTATTTATTGTTAATTTAATCCTTATTATTAATAGTTAATAAGAGAGGGATTAAATAGCAAATAAAGGGAATATGTTCTATAAATATGAAGTGATGGGTAAAGCTAGCACTAAGCAACCCTAGCCATCATTTAGTGGAGGCAAAGAATAGAAAAAGAAACCCTAGGGCCCTTGCTCTCCTTCTCTCTTCTAACCGAAATTCCCACTAGCCTCTCAAGTTTGCTTCTCATCAAGTGTTGATAGTTGCAAGACTTCTCAAGGTCTTGTGCTAGTGTGGATACTTTTGGAAGCTTCATACTTATTTATGTTTTTACTTTGTATATTCATGAGCCGATGTTTAATCGAAATCCTGCTGGATTTTGATGGATGATTCAACTCTTGTAAAAAAATTTGTTGCAAGTCTTCCGCTGCGAATCCATTCCATCGATTTCCTATCACCAACTTATCCATCTTTCATTTCAGTATAGAAGCTGGACAACCCCAAATACAAAAATGTTGCAGACTAGGTTTTCGCCCAGTCCACAACTCCCATAGAGTTTTAGGAGTAGATTTAGTTGGAACATCATTTAGAATGTACATTGCTGATTCCAAAGCATAGCCCCAAAGAAATAAAGGTAAGTCTGAATAACTCAGCATAGACCTTGCCATGTCCAAAAGAGTCCTATTTCTTCTCTGCTACACTATTCTACTGAAGTGTGTCAGGTGCAAACAAGTGGGATATAATCCCATTCTGAGATAAGTGATCCTTGACTTCATTAGAAAGGTATTCTCCATCTCGATCAAATCGAAGGGCTTTTAGATATTTATCTAATGGACTGTTTGTTTTGAGGGATAAATGGAAGGAATGAAGGAAGAGGAAGGAAAAGTGGAGGGAAATGAAATTTTGGGTGTGTTTGGTATGGGGAGAAGAGAAAAAGGGAGGGAAGAATGGAGGGAAAACCGGGTGGATCAGCTGCCAAATTTCATCTGCCCAAAATTAGGCAGATGTGAGGAAGGAAAACGCTGGATTGGTTTTTGGAAAGCTGAATTTCCAATTTTGTCCTTTATATTTTAACAAAAACCCATAATTGCCCTTATCTATTATTACTTCAACCTCTCTTCACTCTTCAGCAGACCTTTTAAGCAATCACGTGCTCAATTATGAGCCAAAATTCCACACTTTATGGACGTTATCTATCATAATTGTCCCTTTTTTTTTTTTTTAAAAAAAAAAAAAAAAATTCACTTTAGGGATCCACTTATATCGTTTTCAATTCTCAAATATGAACATGTAATTGAATCTTTTTATTAGATTACTTTTTAATGGTTATTAGCATCATTATAGTAGTATAATGCCAATTTTGATACAATAATATGTAGGGGTATAATTGTAATTTAGGTGCAATCTATTATTTCTATCCTCATTTGTACCAAATAGGCAGGAGGAATGAAGACCATATTCCTCCCTCGCATACCAAACACACAGGAAGGAAAAAGGGTTTCCTTTTCCTGAGGATGGAAATCCCATCCCTCCTACTTTCCTTCCTTCTATTTTTCCTTCCCTCGTACCAAATGGAGCATAATTGTTTTTTCGCTTCTGCCCTAAACTCTTTGAACTTTTCAAAAGCTTCGAACTTGCGGTGTAATAAATAAATATAACCAAATCTAGAGTAATCATCAGTGAAAGTGATAAAGTACTCAAAACCTCCTCTTACTTTGATATTCAATGGACCACACACATCAGTATGAACTAATTCTAACACATCATTGGCCCTGTTGCCCTTTGCAGAAAAGGGTCTCTTTGTCATCCTACCTTCTAAACAAGATTCACAAACTAGTATTGGTTCGACAACAATAAAAGTAAAATACCTTTCTTGACCAGTCTATTAATCCTATTTAGATTAATATGACCAAGCTGATTGGTACACAATCATACCTCTAATTACTAGTATTACTAAGCTTTCTTATGTCTTATAACTATATAATAAGGTTAATATGTGCTAAAATCATTATTATATGCTAAATCTCACTTTTACAGGAAATTGGCACAGAAATGTACACAATGCAAGCATACAATGAAGACGTCATGCCTGGACATCAAGTGGATAAGCATTTCCATCAAAATAAAGATGATTGATAAAGCCTAGAGAAGAGAAGAGAGAGAAAGCTAGCAAAATAGCATAAAAGACATGTCTATTGATAGAATATCTATCAATAGAACCATATATATCGATAAACATTCTATCGATAGAAGCCTCCAAGCGATAGCCAAAGCCTCCATCGATAGCCAATATACGGACCATACCTTTGGTACGCTATCGATAGACTAAATATCGCTATCAATAGAAGTTCTATCGATAGCCAATCTTCTATCGATAGAGACATCCGAATCCGCAAGTTTTCTTTGGTTTTTCTGTAAGTCTTGGGATTTTCTAGGGGCAATTTGGTCTTACAAATTGCTGGTCTATAAATAGAAGGCTGATGTAACCTTTAGAGGGGTTCAAAGATTGACATTTGAATCATTCTCTCTCTCAAATTCAATAGATTTAGATTCCAATTCCTTTATGCCTTTTGTTCTTCATTTTTGCTTTGTGTTCTTCATTTTATGCATGATATGATTTCTAATTAAGTATTGTTCTTCAATTATTTTAGTTCTTGCATTTAATTTCTTTATTTACTTAAGCACTTAATTTCTTTATTTACTTAAGCACTTGATTTCTTTATTTACTTAAGTCATTTTCTTTATTTACTTAAGCTCTTAATTTCTTTATTCACTTAAGCACTTAATTTCTTTATTCACTTAAGCACTTAATTTTTTTATTTACTTAAGTCATTTTCTTTATTTACTTAGAGTTCTTTTTGCTTGAGATTTAATATTACCTATCCGATGACCCCTTGGAAGCTTGTCATGGATAAAGAAGTTTATCCTCCATTGATGTGTAACTAAATTACCAAGCTTGGGTGAGGATGAAGTTTGGATTCTTTACGCATCTTTAGCTATATAAATATCATTTATATATATTTATGTGATTGCATAATTGTGGGAGATTATCTCGATTAATCCGCTCACTATTGCTAAATCATGTATAATATAATTGCATTTCTGTGATTGCAGTTATATAATTATACAATGGTATGTATTGGGATGAATATAAATCTAACATACTTTATTCCCAATTAAGGTGGATCGTGACAATCCAATCCTTTTCAAGAATAAATATGTCGGATCTATTATTCATCATATTCTTGGTGATTCCTTCTTGTAGTTCGATGATCCACCATACATAAATACTATAAATGTGAATTTATAGCTAAAATGAGTAATTAATATTCAAATGGATTTTTCACCCAAGTTCCCATCAATCCATCAATTAAATCTCAATTAATTGCTTTCCTTATTTCTTGCAATTAGTTCTAATCAACCAAAATCAATCTTGAGAATATTCTTTCACTAGAATTAAATCCAATTATTGTTTCTGTAATCAATCACCAGTTCACAGTGGATCGACACCTGTGCTTACCATCTCACAACTAAATTGAGGTTAACACACGCGGTTTTTACAAATTATTAAATCATGATTATTAATGGGGAATAACCTCCCTTGTTTACGAGTGATCACAAGCCTTATATGCCAAATTTGTGTTGAATTAGAAAAAGAAAACTTCCTCTTTAAAGGTAAAGTTTTTGGTGGTTCATTCATTTCTGTGTCATGTATTTCATAAGAATTAGGAGTAATAAAATAAAGACCATTGGTTAAACTAGCAGAGCAAATAAAAGAACCATTCTTTTTAATAACAACTTCAAATCCAAACAAAAAAGAATATCCAAATTTAATAAGTGAAGAAACTGAAATTAAATTACGCCTTATAGTAGCCACAAATAACCAATATAGTAAAACCAATGTCTTATTATTAGGAAAAACTAATTCTACTACTCCCACTGACATAGCAGCAACTTTCGCTTCTAACCCCAAGTTCTGCACGATTTCTCCATCACTTAGTCGCCCGGTTTCCTGAAACCCTTGCAACGAATTACAAATGTGATTAGTTGCACCGGAGTCTACACACCAAATCTCTAAAGTACTAGCCACAAAGCTAACTTCAGTAATAAGTGACTCAACCATACCTGAGGTCTTTTTCTTTGTTAGATAATCTGGACAATTCTGTTTCCAATGGCCCTTAACCCCACAGTGGAAACATTTTCCCTTGGGAGCTTTTCCTTTCTTTCCCTTGCCTATACCCCCCGTAGGACCACGAACATTTTTACCACCTTTAGAATGTTTAAGGTTCTGCTTCTTTTTCTTCTTTCCATTGCCTTTAGCCTTGGACTTAGAATAAGAAGCCTTTTCAGTCATATGAACACTAGGTTGAGTTTTGATAATACCTTCAGCTGCCTTCAAGGAACTCATCAATTCATCTTAAGAAAAATCCATTTTGTTCATATTGTAATTTAGTTTGAATTGATTGAAAGAGTCTGGCAGTGACTCAATGATAATATCAACTTGAGACTGACTGTCAATCTCAGCACCAAGGATCTCCAGCACATTAAGAAAATTCATCATTTTCAAAACATGTTCAGCTACTGAAGATCCTTCACTCATCTCGGTGTTCATTATATTTTTCATGGCAATCTGCCTAACAGGACTCCCTCGATCCCCAAACATTTCCTTTAGGTTAATCATGACATCCCTAGCAGTGGCATAAGACTGATGCTGATGTTGTAAAATATTTTCCATGGAAGCCATGATATAGCATCTAGCCATATTATCATCCTTTTGCCACCGCTCATATCTGTCCCGTTCCTCGATGGGTGCATTTGGCCCTCGTAAGTCAGGATACTTCGTTGAGAGCACATATTTGAACCCCTCAGCCTCTAGGACTATGTCAAGATTACATTTCCAGTCCACATAATTATTTCCAGTTAATTTATTCTTTTCAAGGATGGATGCAAGTGGATTGAAAGTCATTTTTCAAATCTGAAATAAATAGCAATTCATACATAAGATTGTGAACATAATAGCATTGCATTCATACATTTAATTATAATGGATTCCACAAACCATTTTATAAAAAGAATGCATCGAAATCCCAACCCCATAAAACATGTTTCCGTAGGGAAATCAAATGTCATATTGATTGGTGCAAATAAAAATTCTCATTATATACTACTATCTAGGTATCTCATACCAAGTAAATATGACTCCCGATACCCCTTGGTCTCTAAAGGAAAAGGTACAACTCCATAGGGAGACTCTTACTTTTAACTTTAGTCAAGTGTTACTCATTGTTTAAAATTTAGCGATAACCGTTGTGAGTAATGCCTCTGTGGGGAGATCATTTCCACCCCGTGTCGCTTAATTTTATCTTTTCAGAAGTTCAATCTTGTAACCAATGAAATATGTACCCTCCGTAGGGAGACCACGCGAAGATGGCACAAGGTACACATCACATCTTACTATGAACTTACAATAGAAGACCGTGGAATAAACTATTTATCCCTCTCCCACTTGATTATTGTAAGTGTGGATTTTAATAATAAAATAATTAATTTAACACTTAAATTAAAATCCTATTATGCATACAATAATATCCAAATTACTCCATTTAACCAAAAGAAATTATTTACAAATAAAAAATTTCCCAAAATCCTTAAATGGGCCCCACTCGCCAATGGACCCAAACCGGCCCATTAAGTGGCCCATTTAATTTCTATTAGTGGGCTGTAATCCTTTTAAAAATAATGAGTTAAATTGATTTTAAGAAAGTTTCTAAAAAATAAATCATAGTTTTAAGAAAGTTTCTAAAAAATAACTCATAGCATATCTTGCCCAATAAAGAAACTAGGTGCATTACACTCTCTTTCTCCTAAATCAATTAGGAAAAGGAAACCTTGGTCAAGAAGTAATTTAGCTACTGCATGTATGCTGTCCATGAATTAAAATTAGGTTTTTAAGCATCCAAACATGCATAAAAGTCCTAAAATCATAAGACAAGGCAAGCATATATCATCATATAAGCATCAAACATAATAAAAACCATGTTTGCCCCTTTTTCTCTCTCATGGCCGAACTTTATAGGGTCAAAAAACAGCAGCTGGTTGTGACCTCAAAGCTCTCTCCCATGGTGATAAAAAAATCCCATAAATGAATCCTCCATGGTGCCAAGTCCTCCAAGCTCCAAGCTCCAAGCTCCAAGCCTCCTCCTTTGTGTTATTTCCTTCTTCAAGTTTTCTCTTTCAAACAAAAAGAAAACCCTAATTCTATTTTTACATCATGAACCTATATCCATAATGGAATTTACAAGATTCTATAGATAAATAAAAATAAAACAAAAATAGCATAGGAAATCATCAAGACTTTCCCTTTCATGGGAAATTCAAGCACAAGATGCCTTTTACATTGCCTAAACCAAAAGGAACACAAAGCAATCATCAAAATCATATTTTGACCACGAGAGAGAGGGCTTAAAACATTATATACAAGCTGCCATGAAGGGTTAGTATACATATATCACATGCAAAAAAATTATTCAAATCTATATCAAGTATATAATTAAACCCCCATGCAATCACCATTGATGGACCTTAAAATATGTAAATATATTAAAAGACATTATTTAAATCAATTAGGGTTTAGAAAACCCTATGGCCGAAACCCTAGGAGTCCAAACCCTAATAGGAAACTCCTAAATAGCAACTCTAGGTGCCCAAACCCTAGAGCGGCCATCCCCTTCCCTTTAGGTCTTCTCTTTATTTATTTATTTTATCATCAAAACATGAAGAAAAAAAAATTCTTATGATGGCCATCCACCATAGAGGCAACCCTAACTAGGGTTTTTCTTCTAGTTTAATGAAAAAAATTCTAGGGTTTCTAAAACCCTAAAACATAAACTATATGCCATCCAATCATTCATACATCAAAATATATAAAATATAACATGTTAAACAATAAAATAACATGCTGGAATTTATTTTAATATCCATGGACAGCCCACTAGTTTATTATTTAAATCATCAAACATGATATAAAATACACCATTGAACCATAAACCAATGAAAGAATGCATTAGTTGGCTCTGATACCAATTGAAGGTTTCCAAAACCTTGCGGAAGCTATTTTAAAAAAAAAAAAATCAAGAATTTAAACTCATGTTTCATTCATGGTTTAACATAAAGATCATACCATTGAGTCTTTGTAGAGACTATACGGAGAAGAAGGGGTTGAACACTCCTTGAACCTTCACTCCTATAATCCTTGGAAGCTTAAAAGAGAGAGAGAGTGTGGGCTCTAAAATAAATCAAGAGGAAAGCACACACAAGAGTGGCCGGCCCTAGTAGGGTTATGCCTCCTTTATAATGCTTTCCTCTCTTCTCTTTCCTAGTCCAATTAGGACAAGAAGTGGGACCCAAAGGAATCTCAATAATTATTGCACTCCAATTTAGAAATTTATAAATAAACCCTTATAATGCTAAATACTTATAATAATGCCCCTCTACCAACTAATGCTCATAAGAATATATTGTAAAGTATAAACCTTTACTGTCCAAAACATATTTTCTTATTTATTATATTCCCTGTGACCTAATTAATAATTCTTTAATTACCAATTAGATTTTAGCAAACCTTTTACTAAAATGACTGCGCGGTATCAGTAATTAAACATTCAATTTGTACAAGAGTGCATTTACTCTCTTCATATAAGTGAGGGTAGATTCCATCTTGATTAATAATGTTCTCTCAATCCCAAACCCTAACTACCCAAGATACTGAAGTGTTGATCTTAGAGATCTCACTCATTGGTAAATCAAAGTAACTAAAGTAAAGAATTAGAGTTCATTCTTCTCTCAGGATTAAGAGCGATTCTAAATTAGCATTTATGAGATTCACATTACTAAGGACAGTAAATTTAATGTAATGTAATTCTCATTGTCCTCAGTGCACCAAATACACTAGTATATCAATTCAAAGTCTTACACTTAGATATTAGAGATTTCATATTCTATCAAATAGAGATTGATATACTACAACTTTAACAAATGAGATGCCTAGTCTCATTATTGGTTGTGATTATTATTTAAATCACAAGGTTTATGATTTATATCTCTCACATATAAATCTTCATTTGTATGAATAAATCATATTCAATGTAATTAAAGACTCATATTCAACTCATGAATAAAAACAATGTTCACGGTATGAATTGCATAAAAAGAAATAAGACATTTATTATAAACTTGAAATAGACATAAATTGTTTTGATGGCATACAATCCCAACAAGAGAGAGAGAGAGAGAGAGAGAGTCGAAGAGAATGACTAATGGTTGTTGGATAATTGTAGTTGGGCTGAAGTGGTGGGCTAGCTCAAGCTTCTACTAGATGATATAGCAGTAGTTTTTTGTTTGGGGGCTAAGTTACCTGGGTTGCAGCCCTAGTAGCCCGCCTCTATACGTCCGCCCTTGGTCATCAATCCCGACCTGTAAGATATTTTGGGTAAATATCTCGGTATCACTTATGCCCTATGTGCTTTAATTATGATGTTGTTTTTCTCCTATTTTCTCATGACTTTGCATGTACTCATCATATAAAAACGTGTAGTTCTAGAAACGTAAAGAATGTGAAAAGTAAAAAATAAAGTAAATCCGGACAGATAATGTAAACAAAGCAGCTAGCAGAATTTGAAACAAAATATTTTAAAATAGGGACTAGAAATGAGCTTTGGAGTAAGCCCAAAGTTTGTTAGGGTTAGCATGGTGGATGGTCATGAAAATTTTGACAGCTTTACATGGAGGTTGTGTTGAGAAATAATGAGAAAAATTTTAGAACTTTTATTTTAATTTATTTATTTGAGATTTATGATTTGACCTATTTGGGAGTTACACAAATAGTAACACACTGTAATTAAGCATCGAAGGTGTTTTGTTTTTGTTGGATTTTGGCCTGTTACGATGGATAGAAGTTCCTCTCCTTGCTAAGTTCTCTCCTTGGCTGCATTGGCTAGCAATTTCGCTGCCACCTCACCCAATTAGCGATCCTAATGTTGAGAATTGAGTAGCAAGTTGGAGCTTTAAAGGGCATTAATTGAAACTTGGTAAGCAAAATAGGAATTTTGCCCCTATAACAATTTTTTTTTTTTTTTTTACATTTTAATATAATGTGCACTTCCATACGGTCAGTTGCAGAATATATTGTGAAAAGCTGACAACTGACCGTTGGATAAAATACTCCCCTTATTATCACTGTGATCCAATGGTCGGTTTTTGAAAAATCTTACTGCAAAAATTGTGATATTTCGAAGAACAAAAAAAATATAGTTTTCATTGAAACTGATTGCTGGATGAGATGCCCCTCTTATGAACGTCATATTTGCCAAAAAAATTACGATCATCCAACCATCAATTTTTACAAAATGTCACAAAGAAATTTTGTATTTTTTTATTCTTTGAAATATTACAATTTTTGCAGTCAAATTTTTCAAAAACCGACCGTTGGATCACAGTGATTTTTAGCAGTCATGACATTCATAAGGGGAATATTTTATCCAACGGTACTGTATAGAAGTATACTTTATATTATAATGAATTTATTTTTTATGGAAGCAAAATTCCTATTTTGCCCATCAAGTTTCAATACTCTTTAAAGATTCAACTTGTTACTCAATTTTCAGCATTAGGATCATTAATTGGGTGAGGTGGCAGAACGAGATTGCTAGCTAAGGAGAGAATATTTCCATTCATTAAGATCATGACACAT
The DNA here is from genome assembly GCA_017140935.1 of Hamamelis virginiana. NCBI lineage: Eukaryota > Viridiplantae > Streptophyta > Magnoliopsida > Saxifragales > Hamamelidaceae > Hamamelis > Hamamelis virginiana. The sequence goes on along the minus strand of JAESVK010000669.1, from coordinate 3,036,520 downwards.
CATTCAAATATATTATTTATCTCACTTTAGATTATATGTCAGCCATATTAGATAACTAAAAACAAATCCAAACATAAGAAAAACTCAAAGTAGTGGATAGACTGTGTCCCACGATTATCCAATAGATAGCTTCATTCTTGGTTTCTCACGTGAAGCGGACTTTATGATTCCCGCCAATAGACTTCCTGCTCTTTCTCGTCAATGGAGTTGGATTTTTCTGCAAAAACAAACAAAGAAAAAGAAAGAAGAACGTATTATGGACGCACTTTCTCGGCACATAAAATCATTTTTCCTCTATTCCCACCAGTTGAAGCACTGAACCAGCGGCATAGACAAAGAGCTTCTCTTGTAGATGATGATGGCAATCCGAACACTTGAAGCAGGCAGCACCTCAACACCTAACCCTAATTCCGTTTCCGGCCTCTTCTTGACCAAATCTTCCAACCTTGAGTGCGCGGATTTCGAATTCCTTTCTCTCGACGGTAAGCCTTCGTCTTCTCACCCAAATCTCCCTCCCTGGATCACTCTTTTACAGTCTTGCAATGGCTTACTCTGTTGTTGTGGCCATCAGAAGAGAGTAACTAACCGAAGCTATTATATCTACAATCCCACTACCCACCAAGTCACCATTCTTCCGGAACTTGGCTTCATGGATTACCGTACAATTGCTGGTGTAACTTTAGCTTTTGATCCTTCTAAATCACATCACTATAAAGTTGTTTGTGTTAGGGAGACTTATTCAATAGGACACGGACACGGACACCAGTATTGGATTGAAATTTATTCGTCTGAGACGGCTACTTGGAAGCTCTCTGGTGATCCTTTCTATGGAGCACCTGCTGCTTTTGATGAAGGGGTTTTTTGGAATGGTGCTGTTCACTGGATTTGCATCTTGGGAACTATGGTAAGTTTCGATGTCGATCAAGAGCAACTCCGAGAAACGCCATTGCCTCAAAATCTCCATCATTCGACCGAGCAGAGTATTAGGTATTTCGGGGAGTCTCGGGACCATTTGCATCTTATCTTGAATTCCGTCTCTAGTATTAGACAACTTGAGGTTTATGAGATGGAGAAAGATTACTCTGGGTGGTTTCTCAAGTACCAAATTGATCTTGATGCGGTTAAAATTGTTACGGGAGGGAGCAACTTTAACACATCAAATTTGAATTATTTTGATATTTGTGTGCTTTGTATTGTTCGGGAAGAAAATGACGAAGACTCATATTTGGTGCTGCAAATATCTGGTAAGGCCATATGTTACAGTTTCAAGGACAAGACATTCAAGAAGCTTTGTGATCTTGCTGTAAGTTTCAGTAGTTCAAGGCGTGCTTATCAATATGTTGAGTCTCTCGCTTGTGCTTGATTATTCATTGTTAGAGTCATGTTTTTGTCTTTCTCTCCTTTGTATTATCATGTCTTCAGAGTTCAACCGTGTCTATTGTAGTGAATAATGATGTATAATAATAAAGCTGATGCAATACATATATTATTTTTCAATCATTTCTAATTGCTATGAGGTATTTCATTTCCTCCTTGAATGTGTACTTTTCATTTCATTAAAATAAAAAGCTCAAACGAGTACACCATACATGGTTAACTGCAGTCAAATTCGTCGGCGCACCAAGTAACAAAGCAATAAGCTACTTGCGGCTTACTTTTTAACCAAGTTCATTTAGTTATTCAAGACTGCTAGCTTGTGGCAATCTCTCTCTCTCTCTCTCTCTCTCTCTCTCTCTCTCTCTCTCTCTCCACCTCTTATGCCCACACACACTTTCCATATATTATATTTACGATTATATTATTGTGAAATGGCAGAATTTATTCAGTAGGCTGATTTGTTGGGAAAAATATGAAAGAAAGAATTGCTTCTAATGGCATAAAGTACAATAGGTGCTCACTTCTACTATTCAAGTTACTCTTGTAAATGGAACTTCATCTAATGTGTTTTAGACAAGAAATGCTAGTGACTAGTTTTTTTGGTCTACAATTGCAGTCAGATTCTTTTTGATGTCATGTGAGCATCAAAATGAGAACAACATAACCCTGTATCTACTAACAAGTGCTTGTCTTTGAAATGATTATCATTTGATTTCACATGACCAATGAACTTTTATTGCTCAGCACTCTCTCTCTCTCTCTCTCTCTCTCACATGTGCACACTCAAGCACACACAAATGCACACATGCGCATGCATGCACCCACCATTATGCCTTTGCATGAGATAGAATGGATCATTAGCCAACCCCTCTTGTTATAGCTGCTTGTGCTTCATGGAGGAACCCATTGATCAGTCTCTCTCTCTCTCTCTCTCTCTCTCTCTCTCTATCCCCCTACCAACATTATGCTTGCGCGGGATAGAGAGTAGTGCTACGGTGCTACCAACCCCTCAACCACTACAACAAAAAGGTGTATTTACGGCGTTTTTTTTACGGCGTTTATATATAACGCCGTAAAAAGTGTTTAAAAAGTCATGCTTCTCGTGTTCATTGATAGAAGTCGTAAAAGCATTAGTATTTACGGCGTTTTTTAAATGCCGTAAAAAAGTCCTAGTATTCTCGGCGTTTATTAAACGCCGTAAAAAGTCCTAGTATTAACGGCGTTTAATAAACGCCGTAAAAAGTCCGCACAAAATTTCCCTTTCCCTCATTTTCTTTTCTTTTCCCCGCGCCCTAGTGTTTTCCATCCCGTGGTTTTAACAAAATGCATTCACGGCGTTTTTTAAATGCCGTAAAAAAGTCCTAGTATTCTCGGCGTTTATTAAACGCCGTAAAAAGTCCGCACAAAATTTCCCTTTCCCTCCTTTTCTTTTCTTTTCCCCGCGCCCTAGTGTTTAATCTTAGTTTTTGAACAGGATACAGAGGTTAAGCTTGATTGTAACAGCAAATGCTCAGCTGGCTCATACTCAGACTGTGAAGATGATTGCTGTTTAGCTAAGATTATAGATGATTTCGTAAGTTCTCTTATGTGCTTTTCTTCATATTAGTTTGCCAAATTAGTCATTACTATTTTTGGTTATTTGGACTTCTGTTAAAGTTTATAGCCTCTTTAGTTTGTCTCAATTCACGGCATTGAATATGAGAGAGAAGTCAGGGCCTATAATATAGGACTAGATGCAAGAAAATCTGGAATTTGAGTATGAGAAGTTTAAGGGAGCTATTTGTAGGAGAACTACTGCCTTAATATCAAAGAACAGGCCGCAAAAAAAGTCTAATAACATGTTTGTTGATCATTGGACATTGTCACTGCAGATAGGTGATCATATATGCCATGCCAAGGAACATATGCAATTGCTTAGCCTGATATTTGTTTGCATATTGTCCAACACTTGGAAAATTACCTGTGCTTTTTTTGGCGTTTGCAGAATATTTCATATCAGTGCAGATACAGTTACCAGAATACCCTTAAAACAGCACCATAATCAACCCTAATATCCTCATAACAAGGGTTATTTTCTTTGACAATCGCGTATAATATTAATATATTATCGTTGTCAACATTTTCTCATTATGTTGCCTCTTTTGGTGCTACATTTATGATCCCTTTAAAGCATCATTTCAAATTCTTACTAATCCTGCTACTGATCCATTCTGACATCAAATGGCTGAAAAGCGGTGCTTGCAAATCTATCTGGATGGGAATTCAATATGAGTGCTCACTGTGCAGTGCTCATGTGCAAATAGACACATTTTTTGCTGGAATTTTTTAATTTCTGAGACAGTTTCTTAGAATTACATTATGTAAATAGACACATTCCCAGAATTTTCTAGAATTTGCATAAAGTAGGATGTAATATGTCCCTCTGTAAATTATCTTACATAAGATTTTGTAAATCAAACCAATGTAGATTAGTTCAAGTTACTTTAGATAATTTCAAGTTCTTCCTTTTTTATACTAAGTTCTCTCTTCTGGTTTTAATGGGGGAAAAGAAAAACTGCTGCAAAATGTCTGCTGGTCCAAAGTGGGAAGAGAGCTGGTTTGAGTTAGTTTGGCATCAATTTCGGTACTTAAGCTTAAAATAAGTGTTTTTTGGCCAGATTGTAGTTGGGAAAGAGCATCATCTTTCTTCCCAACTGAACTTGAGTGCTAGTGCTTGGCTCTTTTGTATCTTGTACATATATTTTCTTGAAGAAGATGCCAAGAGCTCTGTCAATAGAGTCCATCAGAGGCTGACCATAAAGTCATGATGAAATATCTTTCATGAGCTTTAATTAATTTTGAGTTGCCTTTTTTTTGTAGTAGTGTAGATGTTCTATTTTATACTTAAGATAGCTTGTGATTGTTGGCTGTTGATGATAACATGGCACATGAGACTAGGGTTTATAAAAGACTAGGGTTTTAAACCGTAGTCGTTTCCTAAAAGACTAGGGTTTATAACCGTAGTCCTTTGTAAGAAAAGACTAGGGTTCAAAAACCGTAGTCGAAGATAAGACTACCACCCGCCTGACTACGGTTCCAAAACCCTAGTCTTAACCCAAAGACTAAGGTTTTGCACCTTAGTCGTAGGCAGTTTTTCTAGTAGTGTTGCCAATAAGCTTCTAATGCTTATTGATACTTTGTTTTATTTATCCTTTTAATTTGCTTTTCATTTTTATATCCAAGGTTACAAAGTAATGGGAACTTTTTTTAAATTTGCAGGAGATCTCTGAGGAGTTAGAAATGAAAGTAAAAACGTATCTTAGAGGTGAAGGTGCTAACTTAGAGGTATGACACTTGTGATTGAGACATTTAGCCATGGGTACTTTTTTGGTGGGCCCCCCCCCCCCCGGCCCCAAATTGCTTTATGAACTCTCGATCAATGTTACATGTGCACTTCAAGGCATTTGAAGTACCTATGCCAAACATGATATGGTAAGGATGTGGGTATTGGATATGTGTCCAAAAGGTCAAGTGATTTGATATTTACCCTATAGGCATGTCCAACAAAGTAAGAGAGAAACAAATTCCTAATTCACTATAGGTTTCCTCACATAGTCTCATGCTTTATTTCTTTGTTGCATGGATATTTCAAAATGAGTCAAATACCCATGTAAAATATGTTATATTACATATATACTTTACTTTGACCTAGGATATGTAAGGAGACAATATAGTAAAGTGATTATTTAATAGTATCCTTGGTGTCCCAAGAACTGGGGGTTAGACAAATTTGACACTTCAATGCACACCCACACCTGGCATTCTCACCCAAGTCCATGTAATATTGTGCTTTACATATGCAGGTTTTACAAGATAAAAAACTTAAGGGTCAACTTGCTGCTAGAGAAGAATTATATGGAAAATCTGCGAAAGCAGCTGCCAAAGCTGAGAAGGTGACTTCTTCTTCCAACTTCCAAGTGATTTTATACTGTTACTCTAATGACTTTCTTCAATTCTTATATGAATTCTTGCGATCTCAGGTTATGGTTGAGTTCAGATTCCATATAGACTTTACTTTTAATGATGTATATTTTCTGTGGCAAGGTTAAAGAACATTTCATGAAATAAACTGAGATTTAATATTATTCTGTTTAATTAGATCTTGTACATCCTTGTTTTGTCTTTCTAAGTATACATAATACAATGTTTGATTTGAATGTTTTAATTTGTGATCATTTTATTTAGTGGCTTATGCCAAGCGAGGGAGGATATTTGGAAGCTGAAAGTATAGAGAAGACTTGGAGGATCAAACAGGAATCGATTGCTCAAGAAGTAGATATCTCAAGCTCTATGAATCAGCATGATATAATCTTACCAGGTTGATGCCTACTGTCTTATTGCTCGCCTTTTAATGCTTTGTTTAAATTAGTAAGAATTTTGTTTGAAGAAGATCTTAGATGTTTGACATCTCTCATGTAAATATTCTTGTTTCCTCGTTGAATCCATAACTGTTGGATGTGCTGTACTCTTGAATGTATGGTTCTGACCTTCAGTGAGATTTTTCTAATATAAGCCCAGTAAAAGGAAAATAGTGGCAGTCCTATGTTTTTGTGGTTTTCTTTGGAAACATGGCTAAACTTAATGATGAGATGCTGGAGAAAAGAGGAAGGAGAAGAAAAAGGAGAAAAAAGCAAAACAAAAAAATGTAAGGTTTATTCATTCTGGATCTTGGCTGAAATCCAAAATCCTGATAAGATCAAGATCATGGTGGATATATGGCTAGTATGGATGAGAAAAATCAGGATTAAAAACCCTGCCTATAATTAGTG
>JAESVK010000669.1:2990079-3013371 GCA_017140935.1 Hamamelis virginiana | reverse complement strand
GGAAAACCCAAGGTTCAAACACTCTTACAATCAGCTGGGTCAATGATGCTACTAGATTCGAGGCGTCTAGGCATTAGCAAAAGTCGCCCATGACCAACACGAGGCCACCTTTGCCCAAGAAGGGTCGGTTAGGCGAAGAGCCAAAGCGCAAGAAACGTCAATCACCTTTATAGATGAAGATCTTGAGGCTCCTCACCATAACCATAACCGCCCTCTATTCGTGACTGCCACCATCAATGGCAATGAAGTGCAACTCACATTCATTGACCTAGGGTCTTCCCTTAACTTAATACCTGTTTCAACTTTTGAAGCTGCCAAGATTTCCATTGATAGGATAGTCCCTGAACCAATCAACGTGATGAGATTTGCGGGCTTTGGCCAATCCACTATGGGATACATTAGTCTCGACCTTGTTGTAGGACCAATCAGGGCGGCCACATGTTTCCATGTGATCAAGGCTTCAACCACGTACCATGTCCTCTTGGGGAGGCCATTCTCCTTCTCTGGTAAGAAAAATAACATTTAAACATATTGATTCAAATGACAAAACGGAGACCATGGGCAATCTGAAACATAAGAGATTTCACAACTTTTTGCTCAGTTAACTTTTGCATCTAATGCTTTATTGCCATGCTTGATGTGTATGTATATATATATATATATATATATATCTTGCTCTTGATCCCAGTTCACTGGTGAAATTGTTTGATAGACTGTGTCAACAAGAAGCAATATATATAATCAAGTGAAAAAAAAATGTTTACATGATGGGAAGATCTAAATATTATCATAATGTAATTAAGTGAATGAATGATTTAAATAAAATATAAGTCCATACAAAATATGTTCTTAATAGAATATTATGCTACGAGGTTTGTCCCAAATCTAGTGAACATTCTTCTTGACAATTCCAGTGTTTCAATTGTCCAGTCTGGGTTTAAGACACAGCTCAATATCTCTTAAGTTTTTGTTACAAAAGATTCTCTCTGCTAGTCTAATATCTTGTATATCAGCCACAAATTGAATAAAAATTTCACCGAAAAATGTCACCACGCTGAAAAGTACTTCTCCTTTAATTTCACAAATTAAATAAAAATTTCCTTTAATTTCACATAAAGTTTTTGTTACGAAAGGTTCGTCGATTCTTCAATATTAGTTGTATAATCCCTAACTATATATTTATTAATCTCACTGGATGATGATGTACACTTCTGCAATTGCTTTCTCGAACCCCATTTCTTTTTTTGTTTCTTTTGTCTTTTAGGTCGTCTTTGTTTCTTGCATTAATGGCTTAAACTAATTGGCCTTCCATACAGTTCAGCCCCAAATTAATCTCTATTAGTCTCAGTAATGCATCATGTGGTACTGTGTGCTAAGCTACATAAATCTATGCTTAAATAATTTTTCTATGTTATTCAGTGTTAAATTAAAGGCGGAGAACTTTTGAACTTCATTAATCATTATCTCTGTTTCTTAAATATTTCAATGACCTGATTATTTTTGCCCTGTTTTTGTGTTTTTTGCTACTCCAAGAATAGAAAACAGTTTTGAATTTTTGCTACACCAAGTTCAAGAAGAAAAAGAGTGTTGCAGAGTACTTCGACAGGTAATTCAGTAAATGGGTTCTGAATTTTGTTGAATTGGGTCCTCTAATCATTATGTATATTGTGTATATGAATGACTGTTATTTTGCTTGTGTTCTGTTTTCTTTTATCAAGTGTTCACTTTTAAAAGCGTGTGCTGAGTAGCCCTTTTTATGCACATATATATGGGACTCAAGAAACTACATTGAATTTTGACATGCAGAAACTGGAGAAATAGAAATCAGACATTAGAAATAGAAGAACTTTAGGCTCTGTTGTTTGGCTGTTAGGGAAGTGTAATTTAGGAGAGAGTTAAAGCTACCCACTAGGAGAAAAAGTAGCAGTTAAGCTTATTGTGGATGGTATGGCCTTACTAATTCGAGCTAAAGTAGTTGTTTCCAAATGTTGGTTGATTTCTTTTCCTTGGCCTAAGATTGAGTAAAATGCAAATGTTAGTTGGTCTGAGATTGAGTAAAACTTGCCTCAGGTTTTATAGAATCAATTTTAGAGAGTTCTAACAAGGCTGGATTAGTCGTGGGTGCATGATTGAATCTACTAGAATGACTAAACTAGCTTCTGATTGGAACTAATTACAGGCAACTTGAGAGTTAGTAAATGGGGTCCAAATTAATATGCTGATCTTTTAAACTTCTAATACATGTTTATCATTTTTTTGTATCAATATAGCTAAGAATTTTACCTTGACACTAATCTTTCAAAGAAAATCCTGTAAATATTATTTGAAGCATCATTTTAAAGTTCAATTAGAAGGATTTAGGATTTGTTTTTCCCCGTGCCAGTTGTTAACCTGACACTACTGTCATCCTCGTGCGTGATTGGGACCAACAGGGTAGTATAATTTTGTTAGAGTTGCCACTGTACAGATTTGGAAGTTCCCTTTTTTTGGCTACTCCCTAATGTAGGAGGGGTGAGCTTGATATTGTCCTATCCTCCAATACTCTTTTTCTCTGAAGCTCTTTTTGATTTGATGAATTTGGAGACAGGCATGAAAGCTGGCTTAGCTACTTATCACACTCAACACCATTTCACTTATTTAGACCTAGCTTGATTACCAGGTGAGCTTAAAAGATGTCATGTTTAAAAGCTTGATTAAGCAGCTGAATAATTAGAGATGATCTATGCTTATTTTAACTATGACAGTATCAACTTGCTTCTTTTTTCTTGTGGTCTTGATCATGGCACCCGGCATTCTTTTTAGTACTATGCTTCTACAGTGCTGCCAATCTCTTATAAAATCTATAACCTCTAGTTTTCTTTGTTCATTGTTGATCAATAGATAATAGCGGGTCTGTGGTTTGGAAATAATGTCAATTAGTATTATTTGTATTGTTGTGCACCTTTGCTGATTTATTACAGGTTGTGTTTTTACTTATGCATCTCACTGTGATTCATTCTCTTTTTATTATTTAGTTGCTATTGAGGAAACAGACTATAACTTCTGAATTATTCTCTTTTTCATTGTTTGTTTATTTGTTTGTTTTTTTCCAGCATATTAAATTTGCATGTCTGATGAGTTTGGAAATAGTGATGATGATAACTTGGACCAAAGTTCTTCTTGTTGATAATGTGAATATTGATATAATTTAGATCTTGGTTATTTTAACTACCTAAGATGGGATTATGCTCTCTGTTCGATTTGGTTTTTTTGTTTTTTTTTTTTTCCTGTGAATCATTCATTGCTGTCCTTGTTTAAATAATTTTTCTATTGCTTTTCAGGTGAAGGATAATATGGGATTATTTTGGATAAGATTTGTACACAGAGAGAGAGAGAGAGAGAGAGAGAGAGAGAGAGTTGTTTTTGTTGAGAATTTAAATATGACATGTTATATGGGTTGGTGGATCAGGTTGGTCCGACCCATGATATATGGGTATGGGTATGGGTATAGGCGGGTCAAGACATGGCACTAGTTAAATGGGTCATAAATGGGTAATGGTTATTTTATGGCCCAACCCATACCCACCCATTTGCCACCCCTAACTATAAGCTTTAGATAGGCTGTGTGTCCATGAAGGACAGGTTTCTTAATTGGTTATATGTGCTTCTAGTTGTTAATACCTGGTTTGGGTGAATATGCAGCCTTTCTTTGGTGTGTCTGGATATGGAGGGCCTATTGCATCCATGCATTTAGGGAGGTATGAGTTTTCTTTTGTTTTTATTTTCTATGAAGTTATGTCCAGGATAAGTATTGCCTCAGATACAATTTGTCCTTTACCCATTTTTCTGTCTTGTTATGGGCGCACTCTAGTTTCTTCTAAGACAAAATAGTCCAAGAAAGTTTATACTTTACATCTTTAGAGAGAGGCTACTCAGTAGTTTTGGTATGTTCTGAACAGACCTGGAGGGTAATCAAATTCTATTAGCGGTTTATAAACCTGTTAGAAGGCTTTCCTTCCTTCATTCTCTTCATATCTCTTTGTTGTTTGTAATATTTGCATAATTGTTTTTAATGGTCACTGCCAGATTAAAATCTTGCATTATGGGTCATTTGTTCTGTTTTATTTTAGACTGATGGTGGCCTCAAGGAACCACTAGAAGATAAAATCCAGAAATCACCTCAAGGAAACTTTACGAAGGTAATTTCTGCTGTATTTTTTTTTTTATCTGGTTCAAACTTTCATTTTTTAAAGTCAGTGATGCTTATTTAGCCTTGGCAATATTTTGCGGACTATTATTCTTTTTGGTGTATTTTACTTCTTTCCTGTTAGAATTTGCAGAAACTGGATTCTATTTTGAATTGTGCTTGAGGGAAAGTCTTCACAATTTAGCCCCAACACTCATGTTCACCAGAGTAAAATTTGCTTTTCACCTTTAAATGAAATGTGAAATTTGGCAAAGCCCCAATACTGAATTCCTTTTGATACAGAAAGGCCATTTTAATTTTTAACTACATTTTCTAAGAGACTGGTATATTTGAAGAGTGCCTTTATATATAAATGATGGGTATTATGAAGAATATCCAGCCAGAATAACATCAAAACAGGATGGATTTTTCAATAGAACCTCTTTTTTGTCTTTTTAAAGGTTACAGAGTAGTCAAAATATGAGTTATGGATTGTGTTCTGCTGTGATTGTTGGGAGTTTGAGTGTGGCTTTTGTTGAAGGCAGAAGCTGGTCATTGTTTTATATGTTTATGCTGCTGCTGGCTCTCCTTATGTTAAAAGCACTGTTTCAAGCAGTATTTACATTTTGTGCTGCATCATATGAAATACAATGAGCTATCTTCATCTGATGTTAAAATTCTGCAACAAATAGCTTTGTGAATTGTGGATGAAAAATTCCAATATCTTTCCCAAAAGACCCAGCCTCTCAGCACTTGTTTTTTTTTTTTTAAATAAAAATAAAAAAACAAGAATGTTTAACTTAAAGAAGAATGTGCCCCAAGATTAGGTGAAGAAGCCTTATTTTCAAAGAAGAATATGCCCTAGGACTGGGTGAAAAAGCCATAGAAGCTTGAATTCGAAATCCATCTTATAAGTGCCAATGAGCTTTTCAAAAGTAATAATTTTTTTTATTTTTACATTTTTTAAATGGACTTATCAAGATCTTATTTTTACTAAAAGTTCGTTTTGAAGATTTCGCCAAACATTTTTTTTTCCTGAAATAAATTTTAGAACTCAAAAGTCCATTTGGAGCCTTTCAAAAACTGCACCACCGGTCACTACCAAAACACAACTCCCATCACTGTGCAAGTGAGCTTATAGATTACCACATCCCAATAATTTTCTTATGCGTACTTATACATAAAATTAACAACGCGCTCCATTGTATTTGTACTAACCTGCCCACTAAAATCATCTTCCAAGCCCTCCATATCTGCACATTATGGTTGGTGTGGTTCCTGTGTCATGCAACAGATACTCCAGACCTAAGATCTTTTATTTTTTTGCTAAATTATTGAAACTTTTCTTTACTCCATATTCTCTCTCATCCTAATTGATGATTATTGATACATTTTCATGTCATTAATCTCTAAAACTTTTTTCTAAAATTAAAAATACATGTCACTAGGCTATAAAGCTATTCAACATGCCAAGTTACTAGATTAAATTAGTACATAAATGATCCTATCACCGCATGCTGACTTTCGCGAAAGTCAGTATGAAGCTCATAGGTGATTGTGGATGTATATTTTGAAAAATTGGATGCATATTTTGAAAAATTGACCGTTGGATTAGATACTATGTATATGTATGTCAGGCATGTCAAAAATCACAGTGATCCAACGGTCAGCTTCTCAAATATGTCACTGAAAAAAACTGTGACAGTTTTCAACAGTTAGAATTTTTCACGGTTTGTATTTTAAAATGTCTATATCGGATCACTGTGAATTTTGGCATACATGACATCCATAACAAGGGTATCTAATCCAATGGTTAGTTTTTTAAAATATGCATCCTACAATTTCTTATGAGCTTCATGATGACTTTTGTGAAAGTTGGCATATACTTACTAGGTCGAGACTCTAAATTAATATATTTACTAGTGTTTTAGATGTCATTATGCACCTAGTATAATTTGATCCCACTTTATTGGTAATTATAATGAGGTCTATGAGTCACTATCATGGAGTGCTCCTTGTTCTGTTCAAATAAAGCCCTAGAGTACTTACTTTGATAAATTTAAATCACATGAATGATAAAACACATATAATTTAAAATGGCAATTGCCTGTAACAAATCCTACTACAAAGATCCTTAGCACATATATAAAATAAGATCTCATTTGGAAGCCCCATGGAGATGAAATATTTACCAAAACTAAAACAAACAAATAACTACAAACACTAACAGCTAACCCACCTAATATATTGTCCATTCTCAACATACCCTAATATAAAAATCAACAAAATAAAAACACACCAACACAAAGTCACTCTACAAATCCCAATTAATGCTCAGTTCATACAGTACATCATTTTATCAAATGTACATTCATAGCGATGAGTCTGGATCCTCTGCTTGAATTTGGGTATGTTTGGGTGATGTGTCATAATATGGATGCCTTGCTTTCTCATTGTTTGGGACCTGAGAAAATTAAACGGGTGCCCAACCGGGCTGCACCATGTCGCTTAATTGAGGTGAGATATTTAATTATTTATTTTCTTTAGAATGCTGACTTATAAATTTTTTTGATTTATACTAAAATTATTCTAATTTTTCTTTTCCTTCTGTCTTTCTTGACAACCAAATAAATGGTAAAGAAAATGTTGTAATTATAAGAGTGCGTCCAGATATGGAAGGTAAACTACATGCATGTGAGTATTCACAGAAGTGGGGAGAGGGAGGGAGGTGGCCTTAAATGGAAGATACAAACCAAGTGACTGTGTCAGGACTCAGGAGGGGGAACTGCTCACTCTCCATTTCGTGTCCAAGTTAATGAAAAAAACAAAATGAACACAAAAATATGAAAACATTGACATGATCAATTCTCTTTTAATACAAATGATTTATTTTGATATACAACGGAAGATGAATGAGGGTAAAGAGAAAACAGCTGCCTCTCGACCTGTTTAGTAGACAATCATTGTCTTCTTTAAATAAAAATGTAGTTTGTGCATTTGGGAGATGATTTAACAGAATATGGATCTATTTGCATTAACTTTTTCTAAAATAATTTTTTGAGCTTAAAATTCCACTAAATCTAAGAGATAGTGTGATAACTGATAATTACTTTTACTCAACTTGAAAGGTGATGTGATGAATGTTAAAATTTGTATACTAAAAATGATTTTTGTAAAAGTTGGGGACTCCAACTTTTGCTACAACTTCTAACTTTTGTGACAATTACTTTTAATATAAAAATTTTGATATGTGAAAATATGGTTTGCACATAATTTTAAAGAAATATGTAAAAAAATAATTATTAATAAATGATTTTAAAAAAAGCTAATATAATCTGCCCCATCTACAAGAATTTGATTTTTAATATTTAAAATAGCAATTTTAATAAAGACACAAACTTGAAAGGCGTGCAAGGAAATAAGTTGTATTATATTCTTGTATGTCCCCCCTAAAACCCATAAATTGGGGAAATTGGACAAATGTCCTATTTTAGAAGTTTTTCATGCTTAAAGTCTTCCCCAAAGATTTTTATTATGCCAAAAGTCCTTTGATATGAATTGGACAAAAATATACATCCTTCCCAACAACATTCAACGTCACCCCCACCCCCACCCCCAGATTTCACTATGCTGGAACCCGAATTTCACTACGTCGGAAAACACATTTCACTACATCGAAAATGCGTTTCACTATGCCAAAAAATGCAATTCACTACACATTTCTAGTATTTCACTACGCCGAAAAATGCATGTTACTACTCCAGAATCTTGAGTTTCACTAAGCCAGAATCCTATTTCACTACACTCAAAAATATAAAAAATATAAAAAATATAAAATCTTTCTTTTTTCTACATTAACCTAACAACCAAAGAAAAAAATTAACTTCTACAAAAAAAATATATATAATAAAAAATAACAAAAAGAACTTTATTTTTCTTACATTTTTCCAATAACCAGGAAAAAAAAAAAAGCAATAAAGAGAAAGATAGAGAGGAAAACAAAGAGAGAATAAAAATAAAGACATAGATGGGAAGAGAGAGTGAGAGAGAGAGAGTCACTAGCCGATGACTAGCCCACTTCTAGTGACTAGTTCGATAGTGATTGTCGACGGTATGAATCTGGCGACTTCCTTTTCTTTGCCGATCGGATCAGTGGTGGAGTAGATCTGAAGAACCTTCAACTCCGGCAATGGTGGGAGCAGCAGATCTGAAGAACCTTCGACGCCGGACTGGAAATCTCAAAAATTACCGGATAAGCAGAAATCTCTGAAATCAGCGTGATTTCAAAGAGGTATGCAACTTACTTGGTTCAATGAGATAAGGTAGTGAATTCCGAAAGGAATATGCGAGATAAACAAATCTGCTCATTTCACTAAAGCAGTTGTAGATCAAGCGTGATAAACCTCCATCCACCTAAGATGTTGTCGGCAACAATGACTACGATTCAACTCCAACTCTCCATCCTCCTAGTGAAAGGTTTCGACGAAACAGGATTCGCAACGGAAGACGAACAATAAAACTTTTGTAAAATTGAATCCTTCCATCAAAACTAATCCAAGACTCGAACACAAGCATAGAATCATGAAAATTAAACCAAGAACGCATTTAAACAATTTAAAGCATACTTACTTGATTTGCCTTTGATGTAACTTCGTTTCTAGCTTCAAAGCGGATGAAGCCTCCAAGGTATCCACACAAGCACAAGACCTCAAGAACCCTTACTACTCCACAACCCTTTGGAAGAGGCAAGCTTGGAGAGGGAGAATGAGAATTCAGCTATGAGAGAGAGAGCACTCTAGGGTTTCGGCCTTAGGGTTTCTCCACCAAACAATAGCCTCCTCTAATGTGATGAATGGTTGCTTAGTGCTGGCTTAACCTACAATCATTTATTTATAGATAATATTCTTTTTATTTATTATTTAACCCCTCACTTATTAACAATTAATAACAATGACTAAATTAATTATAAACAAGAATATTCCCCTCTCACTAATTCAAGAGACTTACTTATGTCCTGTCCTTAATGTGTGTGACCTTTTGAGTTCACTCCAACCTAGTAGTAAACAGGGACATCTCAGTGTCTCCCAAAATAGAAACTTTCTATTTATGGTTCAATTGGAACAATTCCAATTTTACCCTCAATGATAACACTTTATCAATAAGCTTTCACTAGTCATGAGTAACATCTAGCCACAAAACATGACGTACCCTAGGTATGAGTAAATAGTAGAACTAAATGAACCATTCATGTTACTTAATCCTTCATCCCCTAATGTGACTATTAAGATAATCAGGTATAGTTATAAGTCAAACTTTATCTTAACAACTTGATATATGTTCCACAAAATATAATATAAATAAGGTGAACCCGATGAAACTCTTTTCACAGTTCACTTATCACTATGGCCAAAGATTCAATATGAGAATTATCTTTGTGAACAAATCCTGACATTCTTTCTCATCAAAGTGAGAGTGATGATTCCTTCTTGCGCACTCATTTACCTTTATACATAACTCATTAGAGCCAATGAGTACCAATTACACCCTGATGGTTAAGGATGTATGAGATACTATCAAACTTTAATAACCTATGCACAAGATAACTATGGTGCCTCAGGTCTAAAGATTACCAATCGATGGACGTAACATAAGAATATTCCTTTGACTTAAACTCCATAAGAATATTATTTGCAGTTGATGTTCAGTGTACATGTTCTCTAACATGCACCCACATATTAACTATAGTGTCACTACACTGATAGGAAAGACTACCTATCCTCTCATTGGAGCTAGTTTAAATATGTGCTACTCTTAGTGGGTTTATAAATGTTCACTTTAATAAACCTATGAGTAGGAACTATTTAGAATAAATGTGTATGAGAAATATCAATCTCTCTATCTCATTAATTTGAGATGTACATTTTTATTATCATTTATTCATGGACCTTATCAAATATATATTTAAACATATAAGACAAGTTGTACCTTCTAATTAATATAATATGAAATTGATATGCTCTTTAGGATTGGTTTTAGGGCATATCTCCAAAACCTAGGATGTCGCCTGCGCTTGGCGGGATTGAGGAGGATAAAGGGCACGTGGTGGCAAATCGACTACCTGTGAGTTGGACCAAACAAGTTGCAGACGCCATTGCCGTTAAACAAATTGCTGACATGACTGCCTAGCTCGCCGAACATTGCTGGTAAAGTTTCAAACTACCGTCCAAGCAAGCTTCTTCGCTGCATTTCGAATCTCTGAATCGTCAAGTTCTCTATTTGAATGTTGGAGAGAGAGAGAGAGAGAGAGAGAGAGAGAGAGAGAGTGCTGTTATCGGTGACTGTGATATATGGGGATAGAGGAGAGACAAGATACATAAGGGCATTTCTGGAATATAAAAAGTTATTTTAAATTTTGGGACTTAATACATTAAAATTTCATTAAAAGGGACTTTAGCCATTAAAAATTCTAAACGAGGACTGTATGCAAGATGGATACCTAAAATTGGACTTTTGGCCAAATTTCCCATAAATTTGGGTTGAGAATGCCCAAAGAAAACCCATTTTCAAGAAAAATAACAAAAAAACAGATACTATCAATAGATGATTTTACCAAAGATATTATCTTGGTAAACTATGAAAGAAGAAGAGACTTACTCGATCTAGTAGATCACTTAATTAGTAGATGATTTTACAAAAAAAATCTCATGATAAATAATGAGTTCCATTTGACATGACAAAATGAAGAAGGTAATGAGCCACCAAATTACCTTTTTGGATACCATGCAATAACATCATAAAATTTTGTTATTATTTTGAAAGTTTTCAAGGTCCTCCTGGTCTTATTAATGGAGAGAGATATCACATACACAATTAGATTATAAGGCCTATATATATAGTACATATATTAAACTACTAGAGATCATCCAAATTGGGATTTTCTCACCCCAGGGAGGAGAAGTGAAGGGAAACACACAAGAAAGTCATCTTCCATGGTTAGGTCAACAAAACTCAAAAGCCTTGCTTGATTGCATAAAAATTCCTTCTTCAATTCCTTGTGATGGGAAATAATTAAGCTCCCAAAACACTCCACGACAGTAATTGTAGAACTTGTTTGTTAATCAATCAAAGGTCAAAACGTGTACATTCCAACAAAGAGCAGCTAAAGCCAGTGAGAGACATCAGGAATGAGAGATCTCATCAAATATTATAATCATTTATATTATAATTTGAGCTTTGACCAGTGACCACCCAAGTTTTGGAACAGAGAAAAACTAGCTAGGATGAGGCATCTTTATGTGTATTAATGAACTTTTTCCTTACTTAAGACCATATTACAAGAATTTTAACACACATCATATCAATTCTAGGGTTATATAGAAAATTGTATGAGAGTTCATGTATAAAATGGCATATGACATGATAATTAAATTTTGGATATTCTCTTCCATCTAATACTATTTGTTATAGTCCTTTATGGAAAACTCATTTTAACATTTTTTACTAGATTTACTATATGACTGATTCAATGTAATAAATATGATAATATGATACGGATCTTAAATTTCACTTATAAAATATTCAGAATACTTGAGTATCTCACTGCCAAGTCCGAATTCGTTATTCATCTCGATCAAATCAGCATTTCATGAGCGACGATCACCAAGTAATATGATTGTGCCGTTGAGGATTAGGAACGAAAGGTCATGGGAAAAGATCCAATATATTACGACATATGATAATTACCTTGCATTCCGATTCTTCAATTGCAACGCTGTACTTTTTTTTGATGTGCTGCATATCTTTACACAAATTAAGCACATACAAATCATTTCAAAATCAACAGTGAATCGAAATTCCTCATCGGCAAGCTGAATACTGTTCTTGCCTCCTCGACAGGGGAACACTAGTTAAAAATTCTAAGTGCATCCCCAATCATGAGAGGCAAACCTCCATATTAGGTAAAGCCAAACACAAAATGAGTCTTTCAAATGGAAGAGACAAAGTACTAAACATTTTGCTTATTCACCAAATGGAGAGCTAAATTTAGCAAAGTATAGAGAAGAGAGAGAGATTTCTTGGCATTTTTGCCATCTCAACAATTGCTTACAAATCATCATCTTCAAAGTATAATTAATTGAATTCAAAAAAATATTAAAATATGAATGTGTATGGCTTGCCAAAATGCTGAATATGGTTGGAGTGCACAATCATCTGGTTAGGCAAAATAATATTCGACGATTTTGACTAAATGATAAAGACAGTTGACAGTAAGAAGTATGAGGACACTCTCATAGCACATGCCTAAAAATTAGATGCATTATGTGACCATCCACCAAAGAAGGTATGTGGTCCCAACAAATTCCTAAAACGTTAGGATTTCTATAACCTAGGTTTTGGATCTTATTGGCTAAGAACTCATTTCTTTTGGTGGTCAGAAGAGCAGCTGAATATCTCACGAGTCTCAACTCTAACATGGCCTTGGCTTCTCTCTGTATGAAACTGTGAATTATGATATGATCCCATTGACGGTAAGCCCAGCCAGCCATCACGACAATTTTATATGTCCTTTTTTTATATATATTTTTATTTATTTTTTTCATCAACAGCTAAGACGGTGATACTGCATAATTCCTGGCCATGTTGTGTTTGAGGGTGGTGATTTTGTAATACATGTTCTCTCTCTCTCTCTCTCTCTCTCAATGTGAGTGCGTATAGATATATATGTAATGTGTATATGCGCATACACACTTTTGTCAGTCACGACTGCAAAAGTCGCCCCCACGTTTCCTTTTGAATATATAAATTTTTTTTCTTGGTGCCTCTAAACAGTTTCCGGTGAAGAAACTTCTCTGGGAAACTAACTTGGGAATTCGAAGATTCCAACCTATAAGGCCAGTTCCAAAAATCTTCAATTCCAGAGAGAGAGAGAGAGAGGTAAGATTTTCTGGGTTTTCTTTATCTCCATTTTGGTGATCTGGGTATGCTACATTTGGCCGAACCAGTTTTGTGTTCCAATTGTAAATCTGGGTGCTGCTGAAAGCAGTTTGGGATTTCTGGGTTAGCTCAAACTGAACTTGGTAGATCTGACTTTTGCTCAAAATCATGAAATTTGTGAACTGGGTTTTGCTTATCTAAGGGTTTTCTACTTTTCTGAACTGAGTCTTGCTTAGTATTAGTGAAATGGGTTTATATCCATGGCTTTTCAATGTTTAGGAAATTTGGGTATTTATAGTGGTGGAGTTTGAATATTTGGGTTTTGCTTGATTGTTGTAATTTGGGTTTTTCTGTGCTTGTCAATGTTTGAAGAACTTGGGTTTTCATAGTGAAAGATTGGAGATTTGGGTGTTGTTGATTTTGCAATTTTGATACGGATGTGTAGATACATTGTTATTTAGGGGAGATTCAGAGAAAAATGGCTTCAGCATCACCTTCTCCAGATTCTTCTCCTACTGCAATTCCACCAGCCTCCATTGTTACCTCACCACCTCCACCATCATCTTTAAGTTCTTCAAATTCTTCAACCACTACCCCGCCTCCTTCAGTATCTCAGCCGAAGCAAACTTCTGACCCACCAGTGCCTTCAACTCCTTCAACCCCTTCCCCACAATCTCCTCCTCCGGCAGTCTCAGCCGCACCTCCTCCGGCCCCACCACTATCACCACCTCCATCAGCAACACCACCACCACCAACAACATCACCACCACCTTCGCCACCAATATCCCCGCCACCCTCGCCTCCTACATCACCGCCGCCAGCGCCTCCAGCCTCACCACCGTCGCCTCCAGCCTCACCACCATCGCCTCCAGCCTCACCACCATCGCCGCCTCCTTCTGCTCCTCCCGCCGCAAATTCACCACCCCCTCCAAATTTATCCCCACCACCACCAGCAGGAGGTTCTCCTCCTGATGTCTCCCCAGTGCCTCCAGCTGCAACCCCACCCCCCCCTCCAGCCACTTCACCTTCTCCACCTCCTCCAGCCAAAGTCCCAGTGCCTCCTTCCTCCAATTCTCCGCCTCCACCACTAGCAAAGGCACCTGAAAATTCTCCTCCACCTCCTCTTTCATCTGGTTCTCCACCTGCTCCTCCACCAGCCACGAACTCTCCTCCTAGATCAACAGTGCCATCGCCTCCTCCGTCAGTTCCCTCATCCTCTTCTCCTGCCTCTCCAAGTAATTCATCTGCCACTGGAACTCCCACTGCCTCACCTTTGCCCTCTATCCCGACAGAGAAACCAACTGCAAAAACAACTACTTCTAGTCCAAATGTAACGGCAAATGCCACATCCACAGATTCTGGGGGTATTAATACTGGAGGCGCAGTGGCCATTGGCATTATAGTTGGTTTTGTAGCGCTCAGTCTTGTTGTGATGGCTTTGTGGTTTGCACAGAAACGAAAAAAAAAAGGAGATGGATCAAATGTTGGCTATATTATGCCTTCTCCATTTGCCTCCTCCGAAAATTCAGGTAATGCTTTGAGCATTTCTCAATTCTTAGTAGGTTGTTTTTTTATTGGTTGATGATACTCTAAATCTTCAATCCTGAGTTAATATTGTTCGTGTTTATTAATTGAAAGAATATTATGAGAAAAGATTTATTAACTATTTACTGGCCCTTGAGTTAGAATTGGAATAATGGTGACCGGTAATAGAAAAATGTACATCCTGTAGATATTAATACTTGTCATCTTCTATAATCCTAACTGCAGTAATATTGGACTCATTTTTGAACATGCTCCGTTCAGTGGAGTAACAAAGATATCCCAAGTGTTTTGGATGATAGTACTTTGATTATGTTTGGTCCATGCTGTTAGCTGGCACCCTTAACTCTTTTTTTTTTTTTTTTATACCCAAAACATGTATTGATATTTATATAATGTCTGATAGTACTAGTAATCACTGAATATGCAAAGGAGTTCCATGGAAATTCTACAAGGCCTATCCAAATGATTTGGGTTCTGCTAAACTCAACTCAGAAAAGCCTCCCAAACTATTTGGATCAGCTACATGAATCATGCTCTTCCATTTTATATATTTAGGGCCATATTTTGTATTAAATTTTAATCAATGAACACAGGTCATCTGGTCTTTTCTAGCTTCCTCAACCTGTCTGTTTTGTTTTTTGTTTCTTTTAGATTTTTTTATTTTTGGTTTTTTTCTTCTTTTGTGACCTCTCCTTGTCCTTTCATAGCCTACGACTAGAACCATAGCACACTTAGGGATGGATTCAGGAAGTTTTTTTAGAGGGGCCAATATTTTGATCAGTTATTAGTTTGTTATTCAGCCTGCAATTTTACCAATTTTTAATTTTCAATAAATATTAACTAAACTTCTTTTTAAATTAAAATGTTATTAGGTGTCTTGCATTCTTTTATTTCTAGACTTCAAAAAGGATTATAATTGTTTATTTTTGAGAAGTGGAAGATTACAAATTTATACTGGCGTTCAGGGGGCAGCCGCTAAGGCAAATTTTTTTGGGTATATATATTTTTCGGATGGATTCAGGAATCAGGATTGATGTATCTTCAGTAGAGTTTAGTTGAGAGAGTGAAAAAATTGAGATTTCTTGTACTCTAATCCTTATAGTTGATAGTAGATTTGATCATTTAATATTACTTCATTCATTGAACATAGGCGCCTTGTCAAACTACTTAAATTTGGTTTTATTGAATGTACTTGATTATGGCGTTTTATTTTATTGTGATTGTGCTGATCACATAACATAAAACAAATAAATCTATATCAATAACCCAATTTCAATTATCAATGCACTTAGATATAATTTTAAACAATAAGAATAAAAATACTAAAAAGAGCTAGTAAAAAAAAAAGAGGTGGGTAAAAATGCTAAAAAGGAATTTAAGAGGGAGGGAAAAAATTTTCAGAAGGAACAAATCAGGTAGGGTGCAATTGCAAAAAAAATAAAAAACAATAATAATAATAAAAAGGGGCAAAATCAAATTTTTAAGGGGGACAAATTTATAACTAATAGTAAATATGTATACAATTTTTTATTTTTATTTATTGCATTTTTTTTTCCCCAAACTTGAGACTGGTTAATTGACCCCTCTCATCCCTTACTAGCTTTTCTCCTTAGCGTACTCACTGGTCCAGCTGAAGGTGTCCATATGATTGTCAAAATTGAGTCTTAAATGTTCTCTTTACATTCATTTTCTATTAGGGAGTTGAATTATTACTATATCATATATTGAATAACATGCTACATTTCAAATGATACGATCCTTGCAGTTTGAATTATCTTGCAAACTATATTGGTGAATGTTTGTAAAAATGAGGTCGTTAAAATGAAATTGATGGGATTTGAATTTGCTTTCCAGATTCATCATTTCTAAGGCCCCATTATTCGGCTCCCCCTCCCCTAGTAGGAAGTGCCTCTGGTAGTGATTTCGTGTATTCACCATCGGAGCCAGGTGGGGTAGGCAACTCAAGATCATGGTTCACATATGAAGAACTAGTTGAGGCCACTAATGGGTTTTCAGGCCAGAATCTTTTGGGTGAAGGTGGATTTGGCTGTGTATACAAAGGTTTCCTGGCAGATGGAAGAGAAGTTGCTGTAAAACAGCTAAAGATTGGTGGTGGACAGGGGGAGCGTGAATTCAGAGCAGAAGTTGAGATTATTAGCCGAGTACACCATCGCCATTTAGTTTCCCTGGTGGGTTACTGCATATCAGACCACCAAAGGTTGCTTGTCTATGACTATGTTCCAAACAATACACTTCATTACCATCTCCATGGTAAGATATACTTTTGAGTTTTAAAGAAGGAAAAACCATAGTCCTTGAATTTGAATACAGGCACACTATCTTGTGCATATGACTTGCGAATAAAAATCAGGGCCCGAATTTGGTTCAACATAAGGTACCTAGATAGCCATAAATTTAATTCAAAATTTTGCACTAACAATCTCTTAAGAGGTGCCTGAGTTGCTGTGGGCCTGTACCTATAAACGCGTCTCACATGCCCGATCAAGGTGTTTGAGAATTCATGCTTCAACTTTGAAGCTTAACTGCAAATTGCTTTCTAAAAAGTTGATTTTTGATGGAAATATCATTCATTTGCCTTATTGTTTACTATTTTTCAGCTGAAGGTAGACCAGTTCTGGATTGGGCAACCAGAGTGAAGGTTGCTGCTGGTGCAGCTCGTGGATTGGCTTACCTACATGAAGACTGTAATTATCTTCTTTTTGCTTCTTGACTTTGTTTCCCATGTTAATATGACTTTTCTTTTCTTTTTCTTTTCTTTTTTTTCCACTTGTCCTGTTATGTCTGTCAATTGTAGACAATTGATTCAGTATCAGAAGGACTGATCCACATGTCCTGACACCTAGGCATGTCTGTTTGTTATATTTTGTCATTGAAGCACAAGTTATTATTTATCTTATGCCGAAGAAGTGTAAGACAAAGAAACTCAGATCGATTTAGGTTGCATGAAACATTCTAATTTTATCCAAATAAGGATGAATTAATTGTTAACACGATTACAGCATATAACTTCCCTCAGGGCAAAATTTATGGTGTACTACTGTACTTAGCACATAAATTTATTTTTGTCACTAAGGTTTTGATGTCAACTTGCTTCTCTTTTTATGTGTTCTTTCAGCCATTCTCACACTAGTTTTAACTACTACCATCAACTAAGTCAATTTGCTTTTTATTTTCAATTTATTTATCAGGTCATCCCCGGATTATTCACAGGGATATTAAGTCATCGAACATTCTTCTAGATAACCACTTTGAAGCTCAGGTATGCCCAATTTTTACAACATGGGTTTTCATTAAAACAAATAATTTGTTCCATTTTGGGTTAAAAGTAAATTGCTCCAACCGCCAATGACATCATGCCCCTGGCAGTGCTTATGGGATGCTGTTATTTGTTATTAAGTAATTTTTGCAACATATTATGCGCATAATGAATAGCATGCCCTTAATATCATTGGAGAATTGGAAGTTAAATTGTGTTTTTGCCACCTTCAAAATTTTCTTTTTGCCAGCAGTTCATGTTTCTCAGGATGTGTGTTCTCCCACCAACAGGTTTCAGATTTTGGGCTTGCAAAGTTAGCGTTGGATGCATATACACATGTAACAACACGTGTGATGGGAACCTTTGGGTAGGCTATTCATGTTCAGTCCTGATATCTCGTTAACAATTAAACAGAAACATTATATGGACATATGCATGTACGTGTGCGTGCCATATAAGTGCAATCAGACATTGATGCCACTTAAATGGCTAACATTAGCATTGCAGATATCTTTAATGGCCTTTACTATGGTGTCTTGTCATCACCATGCAATCTAATCAAAAGTACATGGTTAACATTAAATCTTGTCATATCAAGTGGGACTAAGATATGGCATGTTTTAATCAAAGGTTTGGTGAAGAAAGCAGTTGTGATGGTGAACCATTGCAGATGTCTGTCATGCTCATGCTTTCCTTTCTGTATATACCTAATGATTGGCATCGGGTGGTTTTGCAGTTATATGGCTCCAGAATATGCATCAAGTGGCAAATTGACTGAAAAGTCAGATGTTTATTCTTTTGGCGTTGTGCTTTTAGAGCTGATTACTGGTCGCAAGCCTGTGGATGCATCTCAACCTCTGGGAGAAGAGAGCCTTGTTGAATGGGTAAGCTTCATGAACACAAACCTTCTTACAACTAATCTTCTTTCTTTTATTTCTATGTAGAAAAATACTTGTTAATTTTAGTATTGAGTGCTATATTTCCTTTGGATCTAAAGCTATGGCAAATTTTGAATTTTGAATTGGACTTGACCTTTCCTGGTTGTAATCTGTAAGAACTAATATTTTATCAAAATACTAGAAACTATGAATATAGGACAAGTCAAAAGTGCTTCAAATTTCAAAATGGCTCAAAACAGTATGTTGAATCTTTGGTCGTCCACGGTGTTGTGCTTTATTTAGTTTTAAAACAGTCCAAAATGGTTAGTAGCCTCATGCTTATGCTCAATGCCAACAATTCTGTCAACATGTCACTAGATTGGGGCTTTTTTTTTTTTTTTTTCTTTTCTTCTGAGGCCTAAAGTGATGCTGCAGACATTTACTTAACCGTAATATTGAGTGCAGAGATGCTACATATATTCCATTATCATGTTGAGCTTTTCTTCTTCAATTTGGTGGTCCGTTGATGGCTTTTTTTGGGTGCTCAAGCAGAATGGAGCTATTTTAATACGTTGACAAAAAAGGAAATAAGTTATCTTCTTAATAACAACAAATTCAATAATTTGATAAATGATAATACACTAAGAAGCTAGAGAAAATAAGTTTATTTGCTAGGGTAGCAAAAATCTGGGTTAGTTCCGGATTTGGGGCCTGACAACATGGCATAATAGCTTTCTATTTTACTTGGAACTGATGGGTCCGCATCTCATTCACCTGATTTGTCTGAAACATATAAAACTGTATTATTTCATAATATATTCTAAATTAATAATGATCAAATATAGCTATCTTGTAAGATAATTATCTGTACATGTTTCATAGTTATAATTTTAATACATAATTTGAACAAAATGAATTCACTTGCCCATATTGGTCAACCCAGATGTGGGTCGGCTTTTAAATTTGGACCACCCAAAATGTCTGAACTCAGATTTCAGACTTTTTTTTTCCTGGGTTTGAGCCCGATGTTATTGAGTCAGATAGGTCAGTAAAAAAAAACAATGCCACCCCTAGTATTTACCAAATGACATTAAAGAAGTAAATAGCTATAAACAAAAATATTAAAGTAGTTATCAATGTGCAAGTAGTCAGAAATAGCATTGGATTGTGCTTTGTTTGGTCGCTATAAAGACATAAGAAAAGAAATTATTGTTCTCCAATAGCCATTCATATTCTCTAAAAACTTGTAACATCTCCCCACTCCTAATAACTAAAATCATTAAGAATTCCATGACTTGATTACTAGATAGGTCAAAATTATCTTAACATCCCCATTGAACTGAGCCCAGATCTTGGACACTCGGTTCTGAAACATATAGAATTATATTCTTTCATAATATATATCATAATTATGAAAGATAATTATTGAATAACATAATATTAACCTTTCATGTTTTATATAAAGTGGGTTGGCTTGCCCAAGTTGGTCAAACCAAACCTAGGCCCAATTTTAGACAACTTGAGCTTGAAAGTTTGCAAAAGAATTTAATTGAATTCACCACTAAAACACAATTAAATGTAGTCATGAGTCATGACTATGCAAATTTCCTAAAACACCAGTGGAAACTAAACACTATAAACGAGAAATTGAGAGGTGTCCAAGATGATAATGCCGCCACAAATAAAAACTAGACGACATAGGATTCAAATGAAAAGAAGACAAATCAATTTTAGAGGCAGTAATAGCAGGAACATGCAACTTCTCAAACACATACAGATCCGTCACTTTACATTTTGTCCCAATCACTTGTTTGGAATGAGGATCTTGCACAGTACAAGTAGTAGAGGAGCAATGAATAACATATCCAATATAAAAAAGTTGACTAATGGAAATTAAATTCAAAGATAATTAAGGAATTTAGTAAACATCAAAGAGAGATAAGCAAGGTGTGACAAAAGACCTAACCCTTTGCACGAGGTAGTCATAACAGTAATAGAAGTTTAAAGAGATACAGTAGAGATAACTATGGAAGGATCATAAGTCATATGATGTGTAGCATCGGAATCATGAACCCAACTAGAGCGAGAAATACCTGAAAGAGAAGAATACAATCTACAGAAGGAGCAGTAGATAATGCATTAGGCTATGAGGAAGAAAGAAGTTTCTACAACTATTCTACAATTATAGTCAAGGAGGGAGTAGATTGTTCATCAACCAAAGGTGTAGCAACGATTCTATGCTTATTACCATTCTTTTTCCAAGGTTGATTGGATCTAGGTGAACTAAATGCCTGATTGCTTAACAATTTAGGACACTGACCTTTTTGGAGACAAAAGATAAATTCATCAATTGTAGTTTTTGAATGGAAGGGTTTGAGTACTATTTTGAGGCTTGGGAGGGACTGGAAATACTGATGGATTAGTCAACGGAAGCAAAACCCCTTGGGTTAACCTAAATAAAAGGAAAGTGGTTACTCTGATCTAGAGACAAAGAGGTGGTTTTGAAGCAGATCTCTTTTACCAACAACTCATTCACCATTGAATCAACTGGGGGTAGTACGATGATGTATAGTCCCTCCAATACTCTCAAAATCATTCTTAAAGGTAATAAGAAATTGAATAAGTCGATGCTCCTTCCTGACAATAAACAGAATTTGCACTCAGTTTCTTAGGTTCAGTAAGAGCCAATTGATCCTAAAGTGTGATCATGATGCTATAAAACTCCCGAATTCTCCCAGCTCCCTGAGTGGTTGCTCGGATATCATGTTCCAATTAGTACCTCTCTGCAAAATTCGATTGAATTTACAACCTGGGCAAATGGTCCCAAATTTTTTTTTATAGTAAAGAATTATCTTAACCAACTGAACACTAATAGACTGCTCAATTGAATTTTTAATTCAAGTAATAATATTGGAATTATTAACTTCCCACACTAAAAGTAATTATGCATATTTCTTAGCCTTAGTATGAGTGGGCATTTGTATAGTTTCGGTCACATAGGTCCTCATGGTTTTACACAAGAATTTTTTTTTTTTTTTCATAACGTAGGCCCAATAGGTGTAGTTATAATTTGTCAACTTCACACTAATAGCTTGAAGGGAGTTAAAATTACTGGTGGCCATTATTCAAAAAGAGAGGAGGAATTAATATATTAAGAAGGACAGAGAAATTTAGGAGAAGATTGAATCTGCTGAGGTGGGTTAGATGTTGGGCTTTGTTGTGATTGAGTGCTGGGGTTTTCCTAGATGGGGTGGAAAGGGTAGGGGCTGTGCGAATAGGTTCGATGCTGGGTTTTGTTGGGTGTTGACAGTGGTGCTTGCTGGGTGCCAATGATGGTGCTTATTGGGTTTGCTGGATGCTGACGATGGTGTTTGACAAGTGTGAGGGGCTATTGGCTTGACTGGGATGCTGCGGCTGGTAGTGCTTGGTTAATTGAATGTGACTGGCAAAGTTTGTATCTTGTGATTTGAGGTGCAAAACTTGCTGGAGTGCTGCGACAGTAAGAGGAGAGAAGATGACTGGAGAGGGTGCAATAGACTTTGGGTTTTGCGTGGTGCTGAATTCTTAGAACTTGACTCAATTGAGTTCTGAAGTTGCCTATTGATGCTAGGGTTGCAGCAACTAGGTGCGAAATAGGCTTGCTGATTGATGTCTTGGTCTTGCTGTGGTGGCGCGACAAGAAGAGGAGAATAGAGAGGCTCTGAAACCATGGAAGTTTGCAAAAGAATTGAATTGAATTCACTGCGAAAACAAAATTACAAGATAATTTATATGGATTACCCTAATGTACACAAAGATTTAAACTACGCTTGTTAATATATAGTGAATATACAAAATATTCTAAAAGATCTGTCCAAAACCAGAAAATTGAAAACAAATTTGTTTGTTTGTTTGTCTGTTTTTTTTTTTTTTTTTTTTAATTTATTTTTTTAATGATCTGACTCAATTTTATCCAAGTTGGACAGGGTTGGTCAGATGAAACAATTGCCACCCTTAGTATTTCCAAATGACATTACGGAAGATAATAACTATAAACAAATATATTAAAGTAGTTTTCAATGCATATGTAATCATAATTAGCATTGGATTTATACTTTGTTTGATCTTTATGAAGACATGTGAAAGGAAAATTGCTAAACTACATCCATTCACATTCTCTAAAAACTTGTTACGTCCCACCACCAATTTTTGCTGGCTTTCTTTTTCTGTCTTGTTGGCAAATAAATAGTCCATTGTTTTTTACCCCCAGTTTGGCCCTAGAATACTAATACTTGAACTCACAAAGAATTACTTGAGTTGATTACTAGATAGGTCAATATCAGTTACATAATCTTAGCCAGTGCCCTGTAAAGAAAAAAACTGTCCAACATGATATACTCTTATTAAACACCCATATTTAGAGGTGCCCTGTTGAACCCTTGGAAAGGGTAGTTGATGATTTGAGTAGATCTGTTAGTTGTTTTTCACCTTCTTTAGCAAGATGAATCCCCAAA
>JAESVK010000669.1:2977000-2989679 GCA_017140935.1 Hamamelis virginiana | reverse complement strand
TATATATATATATATATATATATATATATATATATATATATATTTGTTACTCAAATGTGTGGAATTCCTTTGTGTTTTTTTTTTTGTTTTTTTTGGCACGTGTGTATATATATTTATATCTTCTTTTTTTTTTTTTCTTTAGTCTGTTCCGAAGACTGGAAATGGATGGTGAATTTGTTGAGTCTTTGCTTTCAAATTTAGTTTGCTGTGAGTGTGGTGAAAAATCAGGTCTGAGTTTGTTCAGATTATCATGGGACGGTGTTATATGCCAGTTTGTATATTTCTTCTAAGAGTAAATAAAAAAAAAAAAAGTGTCATTTGAGCTCCTCTCTAGTAAATTTGGTCCCATAAGTGTCTTTATGTGCAGCACCAAAGATATTGCAGAGAATGCGTCTGAACAAGTGTTAATTCTGATGGTTCAAGGTCATTTAATGAGGTTGACTTTTTGTTTTCCTTGCAGAGTTGGTCAACTAATTGTAATCCAATAGAAATATGCTCGGTTGTTGACTTGGTGATATGAACTATGAAGGCAAGTTGAAATTTAGTTGGGGGAGCAATTAAGTACTTATCATTGCCCTACCACGGTGCATATTTCTACTAATCTAATATGCTCGGTTGTTGACATGGTGAAATAAAAGGAAGTTATTTGCTAATGGCAATGCAATGCAGCAAGATAACATCTCTCCCTTTTTGGTAAGAAAAAATTTCGGATCGAGAAAAGTAAAGACATTTATGTTCCCACATATATTCCCAGGAAACAAACAAACTAATTAAGTTTAAACAGTGAGCGAAAATATATATATGAATTGGTTTGGTCCTGCAGGCGTCGACTGTGGTGCAGTAATTAAACCACCTTTTAATTGAAACCCAATTCACAGGGTCTACCGAGCTAGCTGCCTTCGAAGAAACAATGAGTGGTCATGGGCAATTTTCATAACATGGACTTGTTGGTTCAACCACCATGAGTTCCCAACAAACTCATGCATATACATAATTCAACCACAAATTAAGATTCTCTCAATTCATTTTTCTGCCTCCTCCCATACTTATATATATATATATATATATATATATATATATATATATATATATATATATATATATATATATTGCGTCAGGTTTAGATCCATCGTTTTCGGCCACTTCTCACAAGTGCCAGATGTCATAACTATATAACTAGTCTAGAACATTTTGTTGATTTGCATGAGGACAAAAGTACGTAGAATCTGACTCTTAGATAGAAAATGCACAGCCCCCTCGTGCCTTTCCATCTACTACTCTCCATCTACCAATGACTTGAGAACCAGCCCTCTTGTTCAAATATTCATGCATACATTCAAATAAACATATTTATATAAATATATGTTTTTTGTGTGTAGAGAGAAAGGGAGAGATGGTGATGGAGAGTTGCAGCAGAGAAGGAGAAGTTGAAGTATTGAAACCGTTGGCGATGCCACAAGCTTTCATGGTGGAGGAACAAAGGAAATGTGTTGGTCAAGGATTCAGCTGCAGTTTGGGTGCAAGAGATAGGAAGCTGGTTTGTGTGACCACAGGCAATTCTTACCTGGGTTCTCATATTGTCAAGGAGCTTTTGGCTCATGGTTACCTTGTTCGAGTCACCATTCAAAACCAAGGTTAGGCACTGCCAAGTGTTTCTTTGTAAACATTTTTCTTAGTATCCAGGAGAGATATAAGATAAGGATCACAAAAGGAAAAAAAGGGAAATTTGGTGTTAAGAGGCTATAGTTTAAAACCTTAATATATCATTTGCCTTGAGGTAATCACTAGATACCATTGCGTCAAGCCAATCGTGGTACTTGAACCAGATAGAGATATACGCAACAATACTATGAAACCTGCAAACCCAGTTTGGTGTGATTAAGCTTAATTAAAGTTAGATTATAGAAACTAATAGCGTGCCTGATGTGAAGCTTGTTGGCCTATAAAATGTTATAAAATAACCCAATAACATACTTTAAAACATAACCATATGCAGACTCATTATAGTATCTGAAGTTTTTTATTTTATTTTTTATTTTTTCAATCTTTTCCCTTTTCGAATCTTTTTTTTTTTTTTTTAAAATTAGCTGTGTTTTTCCCCCTTGAGCAGTGGATTTTGAAGACATGAGGGAGGTGATAAGTAATGAAGAGATGAATCAACTAGAGAGTATTGTAATAGCAAAGATGGGAGATTTGGACAGTCTTTGTAATGCTTTCAGAGGTTGCCGTGCTATTTTTCACACCTCCTCCTTTATGGATCTTCATGGGGTCTCTGGTTATTCGGTTAGTTTACTTATTTCTCCACCACATAACGTGGCTTTCATAATAAAAGTACATGGCAACTCATCAATCTTCGATTATTTATTATTGATGGGCATTTGGAAATCACATGAAATTAAATCATCCATCGTGTCGTGCATATTACTTTGAAGCTAGTGGATCCATATTCCTGTGATGTTGAATAAATTCTTTTGCTTCGGGGAGGGGTTCTGATATCAACAAAAGTGTAAATTATGTTGAAAGAGATGCATGACCATTTTCAGGAGCGGATGGCATTTCTTGAGGCTGAAGGGGCAAGGCATGTGATCGAAGCTTGTGGCAGGGCAGCATATGTGAAGAGATGTATTTTCACTTCTTCTCTACTTGCTTGTATCTGGAAAGGTAATGACATAGACGAGATTGTGGATCAGAGTAGTTGGAGCGATGAGGAATTCTGCAGAGAAAACAAGGTAAATAAACTATTTGGAGTTCTGTGTTGGTTACGAGAATTCTGATCCATCATTGATTTTGTCAAAAGCTTTGGCATCAGTTAATTAAAGCATTAAATTTTGTATTGGAATGTGGTTGTAGGAATTCTATTCATGTGATTTTTAACCTCTTTTCATCCTTTTAGCACTTTCTACTGGGTATAATTTACACCTTCCAACTGATGCCACCTTTGGTCGTCTTAAAGTACTTTCAAATAATTTGAATTGCGACTCCCTTATTTTTATCACCTATTGGCACTAGATCGTTTTTTTTTTTTTTTTTTTTTGGGTTTCATTTCTCTCTTTACTAGCTTTCTAGCCGTTTCATCTTTGCATCACTAATCTTGTGAACATGTCTGGCCTCCATAGGGTTGAATGTCAAACTCTACCGTGCAACTCAGATTCAAGTCAAAACCCAAGTTTCCTATTAACTAGAATTCTCCTTGAGGGGAGTTGTTCAACACAAATTGGCATTTTTTCTATAAATGTACCATTTGGATAGTAGGGTATAAACAATGGGTTTACATTTTGCTTCATAAAATGCATTGGGCTGTATTAAATTCTTCCATGTCTTTAATCACTAAGTTCAACTGATTTTACCAGTTGATTTCAAGATGAATTGTTTTATCCTGAACTCTTAGTCGAAGATGGTAAGATTTGTTGTGGAAAACAGCTTTGGCTTGCCTTGGGGAAGATGACCGCAGAAAAGGTTGCCTGGAGAAAAGCAGAGGAAATGAAAGTGAAGCTTGTTACAGTGTGCCCTGGCCTTCTCATGGCTCCTTCATTCCCAAATGCTCACAGTGAAACCTCTCTACCGTATCTTAAAGGTAACTGCATATCCATCCATATCTACTCATGTATCTCAGATTTTGGTGTAAGTGGTACCTGGCATGTGATGCCTTTGACCAGCTGTATGTGCTAACAACACAAACTATGCTACAAGCATACAGAGGTATATTATTGCCAAAAATTCTTGGGTTGATCTCTATGCCATATATATAATTTCTGCACACAACTCAGTCTAGGACTAAACCCAAATAAAATCCCAAATTGTTTTTAATTTAAAGTTGAGCCACATATTGTAATTTCACTAATTTGGGTATTTTGAAAGCTGAAATTGACTAAAATCATGGAACATGTTGGTTATCCCTTTTTTGTTTTTTTGTTTTTTTTTTTTTTTTGGCCTTTTTGCTTGCCAAAAGAGAGAACAAAATTTTAACCATGGCCTTCATGTTGAGACCATACCTAGCCAACTCGTGGGCGGCTTTGTTCTCATCCCTTCTCACATGAAGAAAGCAACAAGTACTACCTCTGCCAGTGTTCTGATATCATTCATTAGGCTAACAAATCCATCATCCTGTTCTGCAGAGCCTCCATTTAGTTACTAGAATCACCTTCAACTCCAAACTATCTACATCCCACCTCCTTGCCCCACCTAATTCCTTCCCTAACTGCACTAAGCTGACTTTATTGCTACCAAATATGAGCATTTAAAACCACCCTTGTGCACCAAATTGACTTAATTGGTTACTACTAAATTCCCCTTCTCACCTCTAGCTAGAAACAACTTCCAAACCCCCTTCTTTCAACTTTTTATCCTGAGCATCATGTACACTACTTTTTAACAGGTTGCATTGTGAAGCCTTCCAATATTGGATCATTTTGAATATCTAGACAGCTCAAACTTTTTCAGTTTTAGAGATCTTAGTAAAACCCCAATTCTCATTCCTCAATCAATTGTAGGGCAATCTTAACGCATTGGTTGTAGAAGAATAGAAATCACTCTATCCCACATCGCCTAAATGAAAGGCTTACTATAACTTCATATACTTGTTCAGAAGTCCCGATCTAGTCAGCGTATGCTTATGTCTCTCATATAAGCATGAAGCTAATAAATAACACATACTTTGAAAAACCGACCATTGGATTAGATATTCTTCTTATGGATGTCATGCATGCCAAAAATTATGGTGATCCAATGTAAATATCTCAAAATATAGACCGGAAAAACTATGACTGTAAAAAACTGTCACATTTTTTCCAAGTGACATTTTTGAGAAACCGACCATTGGATCACTGTAATTTTTGGCATGCATGGCGTACATTAGTATCCAATCCAAAGGTCAGTTTTTCCAAACATGTATCCCATAATTATCTTTCAGCTTCGTGCTTACATAAAGTTATGTAAGCGTATGCTGACTGGATCATTTCTGCCTATTCAAACCCTCCACGACCCCAACAACTTAGGATTTTAGGTTGGAAACTTAATATTGGCATTGATAAAAACTTTCAAACCGCACTTAAATTTGAGTTCTTTATTTCCCTGAATTAATCTATTTAATGCATAGGTGGCCGGATTATGCTACAACAAGGGATGTTAGCAACTGCAGATGTAAGAAAGACTGCAGAGGCACATGTCCATGTTTACAAGGCCATGGATTATGGAGCTTGTGGAAGATATCTTTGCTTTGAAAGAGTAGTAAGGAGATTGGATGAGGCCATTCAACTTGAAAATGGATTGAAGCTGCCTGGTTTGTTGTCAGGAGGAAGTAATGGGGTCTTATCAGAAGAAACCGATGAAGAAATACAAAGCAGACTTTGTAATTCAAGGCTTGCCAGACTGATTGTTCATGCTTCTCAGCGCATATCTTGCAAACAATGAAACTCCATTACAAGCAACATCTTACACTAATTGATGGAGAGAGAGAGAGAAGTAATGTAGAGTGTTCCTTGTTTGAAACTCAGAGCTCCATAGTATATAGGCTTTCAAATTATGCATGAACTTCTAACAACGGCTAGTTTTCAAATGTAGAGTAGTGGAATCAAATTAATAAGCTAAAGGCTAATTAAGCATATAAATACAGATTATGCCATCATTTAAGATCTTAATTCATATGCAAAAACCAATCCTAATCTTGCAAAATTATATGTGCATTTCTTTCAATACTGGGTTTAACTGTTATATAATGACCGACAAATAAGATTCAGCTCTTTTCCAGCACCATTTCTCTGGTTATAGTGGTTACAAATATAGCGCATCGTATCAAGGTTCAAGGCAAGAGTGGGTAGTCTCAAATAGGCATCTCTCGCCTCTTGGACTTCGTTTGCATTAACTTTTCTTCAAACATTTGGAGAACAAAATTTCACTTGATCTATGAGATGGAATCATAATCGCTTTTAGATGATTTGAGAGATGATAGGATAGTTGGCAAAATTTTTATACTAGAAGTGATTGTGGCAAAATTTAATAGGTCTTTTTTTTTTTCCACAATCACTTGTAGTATGAAAATTTTGATATGTGAAGATATGGCTTGAATATTATGTTAAAGAGATATGTGAATGGATAATTGTCCAAAAGTAATTTTAGAAAAAACTAATACAAATGGGCTAGCGCCCTTTGAGGTGAAAGTCCCATGTCCGAGTCTTTGATTTTGAGGTGGTTGGATTTAAGGGAAGGAAAAGAGCTATCCCAACCAGTTGTATAGCCCTAACAATCCCTCATGGTTTTGTAGGCTCTCCTCAAAGATTTAAAACAAAAAAAAAAAAACAAAAACAAACAAAAAGCAAAAAAAGCATTATGTCGACGATCGCCCGTAATTGCCCAGCTTTTTACAAAAGCATAAGAACAATGATCATCACTTCATAAGTTAATGTCCAATTTAATTGGTGGAGCACGAGATTTGGCTTAATAGTTCATGTCTTTCCATTTATGGGATGAAGTTTTGTATTCCATTTCTCATATTGATCTGTTACTCCCTTTACTGATGAATATTAACAAAAACAAAAACAAAAAAAATTGGTAATATTGCCACATATACCTTTATTTCTCCCTCTTGCTTATTATCAACCGTAATTAAGGGACGGTACATGTTGCACATGTGTATTTCACTACCAATCTGGAAATAGAAAAAGAAAAGCATAGGATTTATACTATGTTTGGAGAGAATAGAAGAGAAATGGAGGGGAGGATCCACTTAACCTTATTTGGGAGTTTTACTGAGAAGAGAAATGGAAGGATTTAAAAGCCCTCCATTCCCATTTTTCCTTTCTTCCCACGAGTGAGAAATTTGGAGAGAAAAGAAAGTGACTTTAATGAAACTTTTATAATATCCATTTTACCCATTAATCAATGCAAAAAGAAAAACAAATACAAATGACATTTCTATCTTATTCTTTAAGCAACTTCTAAATCATGTAAAACAATGGAGAGCGTTTTCATAAAATGCTCATTTAATATCTCCTCTTTTTCCTCTCCAACTCTTTTCTCTCCTATACTTCCAAACAAGAGGGAGAAAAATCACAATCTTATCTCCTCTTCTCTTCTCTTCTCTTCTCTTATATCTTAACTAATATTTTACTACACGCGGGAATGCCAACTACAAATGGATTGTAGGTTCTCCTTGCCTTGAATACTCAAAACACTTTTGTAGTGCTAAATTGTAATGCCCCGACCCAACACATAGTATGATATTAGGGAGGGGATATTGACACACCCTTGAATTATAAGCCCACCCCCTCCAATTTTGATTTTTTACCGTTTTATGAAAAAATACATTGTTTTTAAGAAAACTAGCCGCTCCACTAGAAAACATCATTTTGAACAACTTTGTAGAAGAAAGTTTTTCCAAAATCTATCATTTAAGCAGACTTTTTGGCATTTTTTACGAAATATTTTGTAAAAATAATAAATGGTCAAAAAAGTCTACTTAAATGATAGATTTTGGAAAAACTTTCTTCTATAAAGTTGTTCAAAATGATGTTTTCTAGTGGACTATGCGGCTAGTTTTCTTAAAAACAATGTATGTTTTCATAAAACGGTAAAAAATAAAAATTGGAGGGGATGAGCTTATAATTCAAGGGTGTGTCAACATCCGCTCTCATGATATTATCTTGTTTTGGCCCACGCCCGCACAGTTTTGTTCTTCCCAGGCTTTCCTGAAAAAGGCCACACTGTTTAATAAAAATGTCAAAACTGTTATTAAAAGTAAATTAATTATAAAATACAAGTACGCAGGCATGCCAACTACATAGTATGATATTGTCATGTTTGGGCCCAAGCCCATACGGTTTTGTTCTTCCCAGGCTTCCCTGGGAAAACGCCTCATACCAAGTAAGGATACAATACTTACTAATAAATCCTAGCCACTCCCTCTCTTTAACCAATGCGTGATTTTAGTATTTCACAATCCACCCCTTTAAGGACTGCACATCCCCGTGCAGTAGCCTACCTATAGGGCCCGCCCGCCCACATACACGGGAGCATAGCAGGACCCACACTCGGATCAGATGAGAGTTGGCTTTGATACCACTTGTAACGCCCTAACCCGACACACAGTATGATATTGCTCGCTTTGAGCCCAAGTAGGGATGGCAATTTGCCCCATCCCTACAAGGACCCGCCCCGACCCTATAGGGGCTGTTTATTTTTGAATTTTTCGGGGTATGGGGCGAGGATGGAGTTAAAATTATTTACCCCACCAGAGTATAGGCCAGGGACGAGTTTACAATGCCTCGCCCTACCTCGCCTATTTATCCCCATCCCGCGGGGATTTCCCATCCCCGCTTATATATATTTTATATTTAAAACATATAATTTTATATCATTCATAAATTATATTTTATACATTTTATTATATATAATATATAATTTAAATTATTAATGACCTAACTTTTATGTCCCTCCCATCATTTTTAACATTTTTAACTATTTTTTAATAACATTGATTACTTGATTTTCTCCCATCTCAATGATCTTACTAACAATCTAACATTTTCTAATCATTTGCGAACATGAAATTCATAACAATTGTATTTAATCTAACAGTCAATTTTTCAAAATCTTTTCTACAATTGGTCCTACGCACACCACCTTATCCATAGTTTGACATATGATTTATAAAACCAATATGAATAGGTATTTTGATAAACTAACAATTGGATTAAATTATATGTGTATACACATGACACATCATATATACAAAAAATCACATTGATCAAACGATTAATTTTAAAAAAAAAAAATTCATATTTTTGAGATGAACTACAAAAAACTATCGAAAAGTGTTACAATTTTTAATAATTCACAATTATTGTTTTGAAAAATTAGCCATTGGATAAATGTGATTTGGGCTCATCCAACGGTTAATTTTCAAAATATCTAATATAACGCTTGCTTTTTCAAGTGGATCCATTTGAGGGAGTCGTTGGAAAATACTTTACTTTAAAAGTATATTACAATCAGCATGTAATTTTAGTGGTTTAGATTCTTGAAATACAAGCTTTTTAGTGGAGGTAATGGGTTCGAACTCTCTCGAAAGCATATTTAGTGCATTATATTTTGAATTTGTTATTGAAATGGCGGGGCGGAGACGGGGATAGAATTACATATCCCGTCGGGGTACGAGGCAGGGATGTGGAGTAGTTTTATAATTGGGGACGGAGACCAGGGGGTCGAAGACGAGGACCGAGGGGCTGGAAAACCCACCCTATCCCGTTCCCATCCCTAGGCCTAAGTCCACACGGTTTTGTTCTTCCCAAACTTCCCTTGAAAACATCCTATACCAAGTAAGGGTACGATGCTTGCTAATAAAGCCCAGTTACTCCCTCTCTCTAACTAATGTGAGATACTAGGATCTTATATAACTAAATATACAAAGCAGAAAGCAACTACAATTAAAAGGAAATGAAAATGAAAACAAGTCATACCATTAAAGGTTCCATTTATTCACTTTCAGATCTTGCATATTACAAAGGCAGAAGGGAGCACACACCTCTAACAAAGGGTGCAACTCGGATCAGATTTGGGAAAAATGAGGACCGATCCGACCTAATTCGATAGTAGACTTTTTAGGACCATGTCTGTTAGCCCTATGGCTTCAACCCAATATTGGTAAATGGTTTATCCACACTTTGTTGAATGATTTTGATGATGCCAAACATTATATTATGACTATGCATATAAATACTTTGTTACCTTATTGAACATTATGATATATGTCAAACTTTATTAGAAAGATTTTTGGCTATCCTTGTTGAACATTTGATTATCCTATGTTTCTTGTATATCATTCATATTATATCCATGCTTATAAGAAACAGGATTTAAGACTTCAACGATGAAAATTCAACATTGATCATTGCTTGAAGCACCCATGAAGATTAAGCTCTCTAAAGTAGACCTTGAAGAGAAGCAAGCCATTTCAAGATGAAGTCTTGCCCAAGCCCAAGATGAAGCCAATCACAAGCCTATCAAGCCTAGCACAAGATTTGAAGAACCTTTATGGAGACCTTGTTTTATCTTGTGTAAGCCTTTTAGGAATACTTGTGTAAATCTCTCAATTAGGATTAAACTACATTGGCTTAAAAGACCATAACCTCTTAAACTTTGTTTATAACTTGGGAAAATCATTTTGATTAGTCAAAAATGTTTTTAATCTTAGTGGGCTTTTTCAAACTCAAAATATAGCTTAAAGTTTATGAAAAATGACTTATGGCCTAGCCTAGTCGACTAAGCCTCTATGTATAGTGGATTAAACACATGGCAGTAAGCATGTTTTCATAAACACCTAAGCTAGTCGACAAACCCCTTGGTACTAGTCGACTAATCGAGCCTGAAATTTCAAAAGCTGTATTTTTCACTACTCTAGTCGACTAACCTCTTGGTGCCAGTCGACTAATCGATCCCTGATTCTTTCCATAGTGTATTTACATGCTCTAGTCGACTAACCTCTTTGTTCCAGTCAACTAAGCTATGCTCTGCAACAAATAATGGATAGTTTTTATATTTTTGCTCCTAACAGCCATATTTGCAAGATAGCTTATAAATACCATTTGATTGAATCTTGGATGAGTAGAGAAACATATTGAATCATATTGAAACACACTCATACTCAATTTATCTCTAGTTCATCATTTTTGTGTGATTCAACCCAAAAGTATCATTCTCTCTTAAGCCAATATTAGTTCATACTCTTAAGAGATATTAGTGAGAGCTTATATTTGTACACATATACTCTAGAAGGTGTTATTCTTTGTATACTCATTATTCATCTTGTAATCTTTGTGAGATTTAAGGGTTTTGTGAAACTCTTGTGGGTGAGTGTCTTCCACCTTTGAAAGTATACTATTGTAAAGGTTTCTCTACCTTGAAGGAGTAATCCATAGTGGATTGTGGAATCCTCAAGACGGAGATCTTGAGGCATGGATGTAAACAGAGATCGAACCACATTAAAATCCTTGTGTTTGAATCTCTCTAACTCTATCTCTTGCATTTAAATTTATGTACTTGCTTTATAATTTGTTGAGTTATGATTTATTCTTACACTTTCTTTATTCCCAATTAATTTTGTTAACTTGTTTATTTTCCGCCAAATTTAATTAGATCAAAATTTTAATTGGTAATTATTTTTATAAAGTTTGCAATCCTCTATTCACTCCCCCTCTAGAGTATATTTTGGGCCAACAATTGGTATCAGAGCAGGTGCTCTCTTTATTTATTTATATTTTTGAGTAAAAGATCATAGCAAACTTTATTGGAGCAAACTTTGGTGAAAGTTATGCTATTGACCAACCTCCAAACTTTGATGGCAAAAATTATATGTTTTGGAAAAATAGAATGAGTGTTTTTCTCCAATCTCAAAATTTTAAAATGTGGCTCATTGTTTGTGGTCATTTAAATCCTCCTTCAAATCCTATAAATGAGTGGACTAAAAATGAACACAATCTTTATCATCTTGAGTGCATGGCCAAATAATTTTTATATCAATCTCTTTGTGAAGATGAACTTATGCTTGTTTCTAATTGTGTAACAGCAAAACAAATTTGTAATGAACTTGAAATTATTCATGATGAGAATTTTCAAGAGAAAAGATCCAAAATTTGATTGCTTGTTCATGAATATGAAACATTTCAAATGAATCATAATGAATCCATTTTTCAAATGAATATTCATTTTAAATGTCTCATTAGTCATTTGGAAATTCTTGGAAGAACCTATTCTAACAATGATCTTATAGGAAAATTTCTCATATCATTGTCAAGAGAATGGGAACCAAAAGTCACCTTCATTCAAGAAACAAGGGACATTCCAACTCTTAGCATAGAGGAGCTCATCAATTCTCTCTTACAACATGAGATCTATTTAAGAATGAATGATGTTGAAGATGAGATAAATCTTCCAATGTTTAATCATGCTCAAAATGTCTTAGTCAATGATCAAGATGAAGTTGACATAGAGAATGAGGAAAGCAATGATGTTGGTGATGATGAAGAAAGCATACAACTGTGGTATCTTTTATTAATTGTTAATTAAGGAGGATTAAGTTACAAAATTAGAAACCCTAGTATTTGCCTATAAATACAAAGGTGAGGGTGCATGCTAGCACTAAGTCCACTCAAACCCTAATAGAAGAGAGGCTACCACCATCACACCCACTAGGGCAGTGACTTAGGGAGTTCCCTAGCCCAGTTGTGGTCTTCTCTCTCCCTCTCAAGCTTGCTTTGCATCAAGATTTGATCAAGTGTAAGGACTTTGAGGAGTTTTGTGTTCGTGTGGATACCTTGGAGGCTTTATACATTTTGGAGCTTGGATTCGACTCGAGGTTTCAACAAAAACGCAATCAAGTATGTTTAAATTTTTTAAATATGTTCTTGGTTTATATTCATGATCTCATGCTTGTGTTCGTATCTTGGATTGATTGTGATGATTGGATTCATGTTTAAAA
The DNA here is from genome assembly GCA_017140935.1 of Hamamelis virginiana. Classification (NCBI taxonomy): domain Eukaryota; kingdom Viridiplantae; phylum Streptophyta; class Magnoliopsida; order Saxifragales; family Hamamelidaceae; genus Hamamelis; species Hamamelis virginiana. The sequence continues at coordinate 2,977,210 of JAESVK010000669.1, read as the reverse complement.
TAATTTTTATCTTATGCCTTCCGCTGCGAATCCTGTTTCGATCACATCCTTACTCTCTCTCCAAGCCGACACAATCTGCACACAATCTGCATATTCAATTAATTAGTGAGAAATCACGACAGTTAAAGAGTGCTTGTCTTGGGATGGCAAGTGGAGCTCTTGGGCGCCGTCGCCCGAGAGAACTTATATATATATATATATATATATATA
>JAESVK010000669.1:2933491-2971114 GCA_017140935.1 Hamamelis virginiana | reverse complement strand
AAAAAAAAAAAAAAAAGCACTAACTTACAATTTGGTAGCTTGGTGAGGAAAATGGAGTTAAGGCTCCTTCAATGGCTGTTAGGGCTCCTTCAATGGCGCTAAAATTTATCCCTTGAGCTTGAGCGTGAGGATTGAGGTTCGAATGGCTCCGTCAAACCTCACGAATCTGCTGGCAGCCCCTTCTTCTCTTGAGTCTTGAAGTTCCTTATCAGATTTTTGGGGGTTTTTGGTAACAGTCCCGCAAGAGAAGAAGAAACGAATGGAGTGGGGTTTGAGTCTCGCAAGCGAAGCTGAGAAGAAGAGATGAAGCCAGTCGGGTTTTTGATTTGTGAGACTGAACCGGTTTATTAAGGCTGAAATGAAGCCAGCCGTTAGATGTCATTTATTTGTATCCAATGGCTACCGCACGACGTCCGCACAACTTCAAAAAAATGGACGTCCTCACTATAAGGGGACTGTATATATATATATATATATATATATATATATATATATATATATATATATATATATCTCTATATATATATATATATATATATATATATATATATATATATATATATATAATCTCCAAATATATAAAGAAGCTAGTCATACGGTCAAAAGCAAAAATCAAATTGCCTTCATTTGTTGTGACATCACCATCATAATAATAATAATACACACACACAAATACACACACATCAACGCAGGAATGCTGAGGCCAGTTTGACATGATGCAAGTTGTATGAGGTCACCTTAATTACAATCATTTGCACATTATATTTTGAAAAAGCAACCATTGGATCTGATACCCCTTTTATGTATGTCATGTCTGCCAAAAATCTTAGCGATCCAATGGTCTGTTTCAGAAAAAACAAACGGTGAAAAAATGGTTACATTTTGAAGAAAAAAAAGTCACAGTTTTTCACACTGACATTTTTCAAAAATAGATCACTGTGATTTTTGGCAAACATGACATACATAAGAGGAGTATCAAATCCAATAATAAATTTTTCAAAATATATTGTGCAAATAGTTGTAATTGAGGTGACCACTTGCATCAGATCAACCTGACCTTAGCATTCCTATGCATCGATGATATAAAATCAATTCTATATAAATCATGCAAATAAAGAATACCAATTTTTTATTTTAATAAAACATAAGAATTAAAATATATTTCAAGATTCAAAACTCAGGCTCTAATACCACATGCAAAATTCTTTTATGTTGTTTCATTATTAACAATGACATTAAGCTCAAGAATCCTAAAGATCAAGAATTATAATAATACATAATTTACTAAAATATATATAATTAACATACCTGGGTTCATAATCGTAAACTTCACATGATCAATCTTCTTGATTGAAAGCTCTTTGATATTGTCCCTTTGATTTTGATGGAAAAAGGTTTCTCTCTCTTGACCCTCTTTAATATACGTTATGATTCAGTTATTTGGGATGGGTAATCTGAATCCCTTTTATAAGTAGAGACCAGTTTTCCAATATCATTATAACTCTATTTGCCCATCAAAGTTGGAGTAATTTAGGAAACTATTTCGCTATTGATCAATCACTAATTACATAAATAACAATAGGTATCCCATTAAACCTATAATTTAACAAATATGCCTTTTATCATGTGGGCCAATTAATAGATAAATATTAAATCTATCTTACAGTTACTATGTGGAATGACTATGTGATGAACCAATCGTGATGTTTGATCATTTTTAAAACTTCATAACTTTTCATGTGTAATCTTGAACGACTATTTTTTGTTTGGCATGGAGTTTGTGGATGTATTTTTTAATTTAGAATTATTGACTAAATGTTTAATTATGTTTATTGTGTTGCAAATTTTGGTTATAGATATTCTTGGTGGGTTTTGGTTTTATTGTTGTTGTATATCTTAGAAATAGGCAAGCCTAAACTGAATTACATTGGTTCAACACTGAATGCTGGTTGTACAATAAACAACACGACCTTTTATAAGAGTGAACATGAAAAATGGACATCCCAAATAGATGATATTCTGATTGTTTCATTAACCCATGAAAATGACATAAAGAACAGGGTTAATGGAACTTTCACATTCACAGTGTAGGGCAATGTCTTAAAGGAATTGTTCAACAGGCTTGGGAAAGAGATTAGCAAATAACATTGTGAAGAATCATTTGAAAATGATTAAAAAGAATTTTAATGAATGTTATGACATATTCAAGGGTGGCGTAAATGGGTTTTCATGGAGTCCAACGACAAATATGTGGGATGCTGAACTTGAAATTAGGAAAGTATTGTTTGAGGTATATTTGTCACTAATATCTATGTTTGGATTATATCTATTTTTTGAGGTTGTGGAAGTAATGTTTATAGAAATTATCAATCTTATTGTAGGCGAAACCCAAAGCAAAGAAATAAGCGAATACACTTATCCTAAATTATGAAAGATTGTCAAGGCTGTTCGGAAATGATAGAGCTACAGGCTTGGGTGCTACTACGTACTGTAAATGAGAGAGCATGTCAATGGGATTGACTCTAAATTAGGAAGATAACAATGAAGGTGAGAATAATATTAATGATATTGGTGTAGACACCCCATTTTGATTATATGACATAAGTCATCATTCCATGTTCCAATTGGTTGAAAATGACCAATTAGCTTTGGAGAAAGAGGCCTCAAAACCCTAATTCTCTCAAATGACATTTTTCTTAGATAGATATAAGCTATTATTTCTTGTAAGTTTTTATCTTGGAATCGAGTTATTCCTTTTGCATTTAGTTTTTCGAGAGTCTAGGAGTGTCCATGTTAAATTTCATGTCATCACTATTGAAGCTCGATAGGTAATAACAAAAGCTTTTGTGACTTGAAGGGTAGAATGGTCCTTTTTTCTCGCATGATTTCCGTTTCACCTCCGAATTCATCCCGGTTTGTTTCATTAGATTTTTATGGATTTTTACAATCTATGTAGAGGATTTAATCGAGCATTGACATGGTTCGAGATTGACTTGACTCATAATGGTCTATAAGGGTCAATTGATCATCTTTAGGGTTTTGACATAAAATGACTGAGATTCATCATTTTTCCAAAATTAATGATTTTACAACTTTAAAATGTTTTCAAAATGGTTTTCAAAACAAGTTTCAAGAAGTGACATTTTATTTCATGATCAATCGGTTAGTCAATTTCAAAACCCTGATTCAAGATGAAATGGCTCATAATGGCTAAACTGTCTTGGTTAACCTAACATTTTGAATTTGATCAATTATTTTTGAACCTAAACCCTTCTAGAAACATAGATGATTAAGTCCTGATCGTTTTGGCTTTTGAATCATCAAATTTGGACTTAAAATGAGCAAGATACATCGAAAACAAATTGAAAAGTCCCAAAATACCTCGGATTCCTGAAAAATTGGAGGATTTTTAGCATTTGGCTTTGAGGACCATGCAAGGGGTGGACTGTTGGCCGTCTAAGCCCTGGAATGCTACTTTTGTTTGTTTCCAAATTTGATTACAATTCCAATTTTGAGTTGTTTTGTTATTTCATGTCAGTAAACATATTATTTCATGTGATTGCATGTTAACATGTTAGAAATCATGATAGGATTTATTTTAAGGTTTAAAATAGTATGCATGGTTAGGGTTTATTAATGCATGTAGGAGCATATTAGGAGTTGTCTTTGATTTCTGTTTTTTTAGAATGCATGATAGGGTTTTTGTGTTATTTGATTTCTTATTTAGAAGCATGAAATAGGAGTTAGGGTTTATCATATGTTTATGTTTAGAATATTAAAGTTTACATGAGATGATTGAATGCCTTATTTGATATAAAATTGTAGATGAGGGAACACTTGCATGAGATTTTTATCTTTCATTGCACTTGTTGGTTTGATACAAAACTGTGGATGAGGGAGTGATTGCATGAGGTAAGTCCCTTCCCTTGTGTCTATTCATCATTGAATGTTGATTTTAGCTTTTTGATATATGCATATTGATATCATGTTAGTTAGTTGCATATTAGAGACCCTGAAAGTCATATTTTGCATATTTTATAGAATAGTTTTGCATATTAACATGTAGGATTATGTTAGCATTTTTTTTTCCGTATTATTTAGCATGTTTAGGTCATTTAAAACATGTTTTAAAGTACATAATATTTTCTCCAGAATGTTAAATGTCTTTTTAACTCATGTTTTGAATGATTTTTAGGGTTTCTAACATAGAAATTTCACTATGGTCCTTAGAAATAATTAGGGTAGATTATCTTATTTTTAGCATGTATTTGCATTTTTAAAGCATGTTTTTATTATTTTAGTTAATGTCCAGAATTGTAATTAACTAAAAGCATGTTTAGGTTCACATTAACCCTAGTGTAGGCAAAATTTAACCTCTAGATACAATTAAGTTAAGTGTAGTTTAGAAACCCTAGGTCAGGAGAGGTTTCTTACCTCTATAGGACTCTTTTATTGTAAGAACTACAATTATATCAAGTCCTCTAACTTAATTAGAATTCTAGTCTTGAGAGACTCTTTTTCAAATGAATTTGGCTTCAAATAAAATTCTATTTTTAAGTGTTTGTTTTCAAATAAATTTTTATTTTTAAGTATTTTCATCAAAATTAAACTTTTTGAAAGAGTTATTTTCAAAGTCAAATACTTTTTTGGATAAGAATCCTATTTTAAATCAAAATTTGTTTTAAATTGTTTTACAAAAATAACGTCTCTCTAGAATAGAGTTTTAAATGAGTTTGGAATGTCGAAAGATAAGCCTTTAGATAAGGATATGCATGAATGTAGTTCCCTACAATAGGATGAGTCCTATGTTAGTTTGAACTACATGGACTTTGAAGCTTCATAGGAAACTAGTAAGATACGTAGGCGCTAATAGAGCTCAAATCCACCCTAGGATACTAAGTATTTTAGGTTTTTAGGATTTTTTTGATTTTTATTTCATTAAATGTTTTAGTTAGTAGGAGTTATGTGCACAAGATATTAAATAGCCCAAGTAATTTAAGAGACCTTTAATTAGGGTGAAGTGGGTACCTACTAGATATTTCTTGGAACCTTCCCACGTCATAACCTAGTCCTGAATCCATCTTTGGTCATTGATCATGTTTTTCCAAAATAATGGAGTTGTTTTGTTTTTAAAATAAAACTTTTTTTTATGGTTTCCTTATTCCTTTAAAATAAGGTGGTGACTCATTTTCTTTTTCAAAAACCCAATTTCGCTAATATGGGGCATTGAATTGCCGATGGTTCACAATTAGTCAAATGGTGGCACAGGAATTTGTCATGCTAGTGAGTATAAATGGCACATAAAGTAAATTTAGTTTGATAACGCCACATAAAGTAAATTTTGAAGCACTTAATTAACTAGTCTAAAACCACTTCAACTTCTAGAAAAAGAAAGGCAACATATGGATTAGATGAAGAGAAATTAAATAAGTCAATTGTTCGACTTGCATTGGCAATAGAGCCGGAAAATAACATACTCAAGGAAATAAATGAAATTTTTACGATGAGTCAATCACATGTGGGCAAGGAGGCATAAGTTTATAATGAGTTTATAAGAGTGGGACTTGATCAGGATACATATATAAAAGGTTATAGCTTCCTTGTTGATAATCTAGTGTAGCTGATGACATTCTTTGGTTGACCAAGTGATACCCGCGTCAAATGCGAAGCGCTGAAATTATTCAAAGAGTTGGCATATTACAAAACTTGGTTTGTTGTTTAGCATGAAGGGTTAAAAACTTTATTATATATTTTTTAACTTTTTTTTATGGTATATCGTGGAGAGGAGGAATACCCATTTTTGTTATGCATTTTGTAACTACTTTATTATGTCTCTTGTAGTTCTTTTTTGGATGGTATATCGTGGAGGGGAAGAATATCCATTTTGTTATGTATGTTGTGACTATTTTTACATGACAGAGCATGGAAGCATACCCATTGTATGCCCATTTTTTAATGGTATAAAATGAAAGGGAGTGTTCTCTCCACAAATGAAGTTTGCTTAACATTTGTTTTTTATGGAGTTGCAGCACTAGAATCTAAAATCATGATTTTTAAGGGATTGTATTATTCATGTGTTCGATGTGCCCAGTGTTAGTGATGTATGTAAGTGTTGTCCCAGGTAATATAACCCTAGAGGGGGGTGAATAGGGTTTTGGCAAACTTTGAGCAAATATTATCAAATAAAATTATGATCCAATTAATTTAGCAAAAACACAAGTAAATAAAACGTAATTGGAAAAGAGTAAGAAAGAGAGAAATCAAATATAGCGATTTTAATGTGGTTCGGACTCCGCCTATATCCACGCCGTGGATTGAACTGCTTGAGGGTTCAATCCACCATCACAATAGCACTCCTTCCTGTAGAGAAACCTTTACAACAACAAAAGCTAGCAGCTTTCCTTCACAAGCTTGGATTTGCTTCACAAACTCCAAACTCCAACAAGGGTCAAAACACCACCCTTGGCTCACAAAGAAATAAATGATTTGTGTTTGATACAATAAATGATTTAACAAGCTTATTTTCACAAGTACAAGTTCAAACAATAGCTTCTCAAATGATTAACAAAGATAGCTCAAGAGATTTTCACAAGGAAGCTTTGATTGACAAATACTCACAATGAATGCTCTTAACTATGGTGGATTGATAGCAATAAATGAGAGCAAGAGCTCCATTTATAATACATTTGGTCTCAAAAGACCGTTGCAAGTCTCACAAGTTTGATTGGTTAAGAGAGGAGCAGCAGGGAGCATTAAATGCTCAACTTACTATAAGAGGAATTAGCCGTTTTGTTTTTGTAGAAAACTAGTCGACTAGACCAAGGCAAGTAGTCGACTACTAACTTAAATTTCAAAGCAACCAAACTTCCCGGGCACGATTAGTCGACTATACCAACAAGAGTTAGTCGACTAGTAACTTAAAAACACTTATGAAAAACTTTCCGGGGTCGATTAGTCGACTAGTTTAATTGCCTCACAAAACATGGCTACTGACTTGCAGTTAGTCAACTAGACCAAAGGTTTTAGTCGACTAGTTTACTAGTTAGTCGACTAGTTTCTATGTTAGTCGACTAGATTTAGAACTCTAAAAAACATGGCTATTGTGATCATAGTCAGTCGCCTAGACCATTTGAGTTAGTCGAGTAGTTATGTTCAAAAGCCAATTTTTCAAGTTTTTAAAATCTAAATCAACTTCCAATATGTAAATTAGTTAATTGAGTGTTCAAAAACATTTTTGACTAAGTTAAAAACATTTTACCAGTTTCCAAGAATATGTATGCTAATGTATAATGAGGAAAACATTTTGTCTTTGAGCTATGCAAGTTTAAATAATTTGAAATGCCTTACATTTAATTCCTAATACATTGGAGATATAAGCTTGGCTTCAAATTGATCTTCATAAGCTTTGAATGACAATAAGCGCATTAAGTTGCTTGGGATATGTTGATGAGCTTCAACAAGATACATCTTTGATTCTAAGGAGACAAAACACTTAACCATTTGTTAGTGATTAAAGTAATGTTTGTTTACCATCAAAATGTGGTCAACGGAATTGACCTTAGGGCTAACAGTAAGTACTTGTAATCTATAGACAACACATAACTCAGATTTTTTTGTTGTTTGCTTTCTCTTGTGTTTTCCCAAACTAATGAACTCAAAACAAATCACTGTGAATGGCTTTGTTTTTATAAGAAAGATGTTGCACTCTTGATAATCAAATTTAATTATTTTATTTCATTAGCTCTTCCTAATGATGCCTGCCTTGATTTATTTTATCATTGGATGCCCTATGCCATCAGATTCCCCATTAAATGGAGTGGGGACGTTGACATGAGTTAAAAATTTGGAATAACATTATAAACTGCATGTTTAGTGGGGAAATTATGTTATTCATCATCACTAGTGAAAAAACACACTTAGATTATGAGTATGCAATTAATCTACTATGATTAAAAATCGAATGATCAAACAACTAACATTTATAAAGATATGCAATAATCAAGCCTAAAACAGAGTAATAACATGGAGACCAAGATTTACATGGAAACCTTTTTAGGAAAACACCATGTGAGACACACAAGCAATCCACTATGAACAAAACACTCCAATCCCCAAGCCTAAGTGTACTAAGATCTTCCCGATCCAAACTCATAGATTTCATTTTTCTTCACAGCTCACTCTCCACCAAATCCACGACAACCTCTTGAAACTCCAACAAGACCATGAAGCTCCTTTGATCTCGAGCAAAGAACCCTCACCCAGATAAAAATGGATAAAATCCCATGAAAGATTTAATGAATCTAGAGTAAGAAGGATGAAAAAACTAGGCTAAAGCTCTCATAGTATCACTCTAGGTTGAATTGAGGGTGAAGAGAATAATATAGTAACCTTAGAGTCCTTTCTTTTACCCTAAAATGTCTAAAAAAGTATGTTTATATAGTCACCATGACAACCTAGACACATCATCATAAAATCTATCCCAAAATAACCTTGGAAGAATCTGAAACTTTTGCAAAAATATGATCTTAGATCAATCCAAATAAAATCTGGATCGATCCAGATGCTACCAAGCTTCTGTTTCAAAATTCAAATTGAATTTAGATCGATCCAATAAAATGTGGATCGATCCAAAATGTTACCAAATCATAAAAATTGAATTTCAAACAATTTGGATCTATTCAAGCTTCCTTCCTTGAATCAATCTAATTGATGAGAAATATCAATATTTATAAATCAGTAGCATTCTAATCACTAATACACCCATTTGACTATACAAGATTATATAAAGACCTCACTGAAATAAACTAATCATGTAGGCAAATTAATATAGTTTTTAAGTCCCCATCTTTCTAGCAAAGGTGAGTTTGCAACTTTGCCTTCAAATACCTTCAATTCAGAATTTGAGTGCAAAACTAACAATTACAATTCCAATCCCAAGCTTTGAAATGAAATAAGCCAACACACAAAACCTAACAACTAGTCATGCTAGATTGTAAATTATAAAATGGCAATAAAACACCTCCTATTTGTAATATTTGAGGGAGGAATTGTCTTGTTTAGACAATTGAATTGCAGTAATGCTTGTAATTCCATGTGGACTTATGTTTCCATTCATGACATGTCAATATGATCCTAACATTGGTAACCCCTACATCAGATAGTCATTGATAGCCTCTCAAGAATAGTAATCTTATGTGGTGTTGATGAAACTGGTGGGATGGCAAATTCCATTTTTTTCTTGGAAAAATAGGTTTAGGCATAGTTGTTTGCGTTACGAATAGAGCTAAATAGTTGAAAATTTGTGAGCTTGATTCCAATAAGGTCAAATGCTAGTGTAGTTGATTGCTAGCAATTGCAAGTTATCACAAATGCGAGAGAAGCAAACCAAGAAACCTCTTAGGAATTAATAGGGTCCATACCTTGTTGGTTTGATTAAGAGGTTGGAGGATATTTTGATGGTGTGGGAAAATAAAAATAGTGATTCCATGGTTTGGCTGGATTGTTATAGGGGTGAGGGTAATGTTGGAAATTACACCTAAATACTTTCTCTTCTCTTCCCTTATGAAAGCTAACTAAACAGGGTAGAGAGAAAGGTAAATAACTTTTTCTCAATATATCCAAACAGGGTGGAGAGGAAGTTGTTTAACTTATTTACTTTTTTTTCTCTTCTCTTCAATTCTCTCAAACCAAATACAGTGTAAATATTGTTAAGAAATAATGAGAAAATTTTCAAAACTTTTATTTTATTTTATTTATTTGAGATTTATGGTTTGACCTATTTGGGAGTTACACAATTTTGGAGTTACAAGTTTTATGTGGCTTTAAGGCACTAACAGTTAGGCATTAACCACAGCTAGTTTATTGGCCTATAAATAGAGGTGTCTTCATGCATTATTTGAGAGATAATCCAGTTTTTTATTCTATATTTTCTCCTCTTCTCTATCATATTTCACTATTTTGTTATTATATTTTGGGCAATTGATCGAAGACGAGTTCATTTGTCTTCCAACAGACATACCCATTGAAGACCTGGCTGTGAGTTGATTGGGATCTTATCTGTAACGCCCCAACCTAACATCCATACCGACCCTTCCGGATAGGTCGACACGTGTCAAGATAGAGGTACAATCTGACCTGCTCATTCGTATTTCCACGTGAGATATAAGAAATAAATATATATAACAAAATGAAATGCCATGTCCATACATTATGACCCATTCGTCAAATATAATACAATTAGGAAATCAAATATATTGCCAACATCCCTGGCAAATGAGACGTATCATAGATCAAAAGTATTCTAAATAACTGAATATAACTTACTAAATTTCTCATGAAATATGAAAGACCAAAGCAGGTAATATCTACGCAGCTATCCACCATTTCCAAAGCAGCGAAATATGCAAACCAAACATGTACCCCGAGTCAACCTGAAATGTACTGCAATAAAGCAGGGGTGAGCTTCAACGTGCTCAGTAGGGATAATATAACCTCTACACATCAATAACAACATTTTGATACATGGAATATTCATAAAGATTTCATATTTCCAAAGCTCAGAGGTTTTAATAAATCAGTTCAAAAACAGTGTTTAAAAGCTGTGTGGACTTTCAGTGAAAAACTATATCCTCCAATGTCGAATCCAGTAACCAGAAAACCAGTAACCAGTAACCAGGCATATGTCTCGCATGCGGAATGTCCCATCGCATGTGGACAATAGCCAAATAACGTCCTAGTCCATAGCATGGCACTATACGTCACCGCGCAGGGTCCATAGTATACCCATCGGTATGGAGTTCGGCCAGATTTGGCATATGCGTCACTTCGTTAGGTCCCTAGCATATCCAAAACTTGGACTGAATTGTATTATAGGGCTGTTGATTCTAGGCTAACAAGCCTTTAGCTCAACCGGGCTACTACTAAACCAGGCCGGGGACCGTAGTCACAGCCGCACCCAAAAATATAATCGAAAGGGGCCATGGGCCCCAAACCCCCAATGATACAATTCAGTCCACAATAATATATATAATAATGCATGTCCTAAAAATATATAACTAATCATATGCCATGTCCAGCGAGATGAGGCCAAGACCGAAGACAGGTCGAAACACCGCCAACATCCTCGCGTGGTAAAATCTTATATCAAGAACCAGGATCCATCACATGGCATCCAGAATATACCGTAACTAGAAACCCTTATACAGGCGTTTCCATTTGAATACAAACATTTCCAAAGCTCGATTTCAAATCAATATATAAGACATGTTTCCAAAACCATATTTAGAAACCAAGGAATGATAATAGTTCAAAGGTATATCAAACCACTTTCTTAAATCATAAAGACATTTGCGAGAATGGGCTTTCTTAAAATAACATCCACATGTATCATTTGTAAAACCATTTAGTTATAGCTCAATCATCCTTAATTCATAAAACATTTGGTGGATAAGTATCATCTCCACATTTGAAACAGTTAACAATTTATAAGGCATTAGCACGCAAAACCTTTCATATAGTTCATAAACATGCCACACAAATTCTATGGTTCACAAAACAGGTATATTCCATGTATCTGATTTGACAGTTCAATAAGAAACAAGGTCCATCGGCATTTATAAATCATATCACTTAAATCAAGATTTACAGTTCAAATGGGTAAACAGGGTTCTCTAGCCATCATAAGCCATGTCATTTGAAATCAGAGTTTATAATCCATATTGTTCTCGTAACATTTATAAGGTAAGGGTTAAGGTTTGCAACCATATGTGAATCATACCATTTAATGAACGTTTAGAAATACGTAGAGTTCTCATAACAGTTATAAAACAAATATATCATTACTAACAGTAAAAGGTTACTTATCCCTACCTCAAAGCAATTGTGTTTTCCAACCGTTGTGGCTCCACGAGCCTCCTAATGCAATGCCTGATGCACCCGATGCAAGTGGTCCTCCAAGGGACCCAATCAACACTGAGAAACAAACAAACAGACAAAGCAAAAAGAGAGAATCAAACTTAAGCACAAAGGATTCTAAGATCCCCAAAGCAAACCAACCTAATCCTCAAAGCCATTCACCCTTGAATCTTAAAGATCAAAAACCCCAAAAATGCTATCCTAAAGGTCTAACAATTTCAAAGCACAAATATACACGAGGCAAACCCAATGGTGTCTAATCCAAGACACACACAACTCCACATAAGGAAAAACCATAAGAAAACTAAATCAAAAGCCTTAAGACTTTCAAAACTTGTTCTCGAGAACGCCAATAGATTATATATATCGAATTTTATGTCCAAATGTCCAAAGGTTCAAGAGATATAAGCCAAAGAACACGAAATGTATGAGAAAGGGCAAATCTGGTATTTTAAAAACATTTATCTCTCCAAACATAAACTGACCAAAACATTATCATATTTAGAAACTAGACTTCATAAGCTTTCCGTGCATATAAAGATCGTTCAAAACGGACATCAGATGAAAACGATATGCTCATTTAAAGTTTGGTTTGGAAATTAGGCCCATTTATAGATAGATGACTGATCATCTATTTATAGATGATCATCTATCGACAGGTAGAAATTGCAAACTTGATCGAAAACAAATCCAAATCGATTTTTCTTCACAACTACTTATCTAAAATCATTTCTAAACATTTAAGGATCTTCAAAAACTATAATACAAGTTGTAAACTCAAATATCATGTTTACACATTTGGAAAACCATCAAAATTAAACATTAAAGACTCATTCATGAATCAGACCCTTCCAAAACAGCTTTACTATTTAGACCATATATCCTAACTCAGTTATCGAAAATTAATGAATTTTAGTGTTCTGAAAAGAAGACTCGAAGATCTACAATTCATATTTAATAGCCAAAGTCCAAATCCAACATTTTCAAGGCCAAAATCATCAATTTCAGTAACCTACTGGGGTTTGGGCGAGAATATTTCCACTGAAAAACAGTTTTCGGTAAAATGGGCATAACTCTTTGTACAAAATTCCAAATGAGGTAAGGTCGGATTCTTTGAAAACTTAACTCAAATACCTATAACTTTCGTGAAGAAAGTTTAGCCCAAATATGCTTCTAACAGTGCCGAAAGTGTGCGGACAGAACACTCTGTTTTTTTTTTTATATCAAGTTCTGCTGCTAAAACGGACTGCCATGGCTACCAACACCTCAAAATCTTCTCTACACTGCTTCACAACCTCGATTCACTTACAAGTAACTCAAAACAACTTAAATCTAACAAACAAAAATCAAAATTTATGAATCTACCATGAACATTTCTCAAACCCATAAAGATACCCGTGAATGTTTTGAAAGACATTTGAAACTTTTCAAACCTTTCATGTATGTTAAAATCTCAACTCAAATTATCACCACAGTCCTTGATCCATTTACCAGAAATTTCAATGCACCAAACATTAACTCAAAATTTCAAGAATCCCATTACACATGTTAAAAAAAAATACTCATTTTGAAAACCCATATTCCCAAGCATCGCCACAGAATCCACATGCAAGCCAAAACAGTTATGAATCCTCTTACCTTCAGTTTCAAATTGATTTTCAAACCACTATACATAACAAAAATTTCGAAATCTCACAATGCCTGCTCATGAACCCATTTCTAAAACCCCTAATTATGCATTTATATTTAAAAACTCTAAATTAGTTTGCATGTAAGTGAAACTGAGTTGAAACCTTTTATCAAAATCCACCAAAACTGAATATAATCCTCATAAAACACCATGAACTACTCTTCAATTAAGATTCAAACTCAGTCATGCATGCATCCGAAAATGACAAGGAAAAGAAAGGGAATGAGGAATAAAAGGAAAGGTAAAAGCTTGACTCACCTCTAAACAGCAAGAACAAGGAGCCTGGTGACTAATTCCGGCGGGATTCCGGCGAGTCTTGAAGGTGAACCTCCCCTCTACCCGATCTCTCTCTCTCTCACGGTTCTTTTCCTCTTTCTCTCAAGTCTCATGGCTGGAAATGAGGAAACCAGGGGCTGCTCATGGGTTTTTGAATAGAAAAGGGAGGGACTTGATTGCAATTTAGAAAAAATTCAATTTCTTAAATTCACAACATACCCTTAAGCTTATATGAAACTTCAAAGTCACCTCTAGCTTTTATAAAATTTCAAAATTTAAAATCTCTTAGTTACAAATAGTTCCAAAACATATTTAAAATATGAAAATTTTCATTTTAAAATTTTTGGGTTATCACATTATCTCTGAATGACTGTTAGCCGCTATTGTAATAAGTTTTGGGGTATTTAGTAAATTTTGATTTTTATGAACTTTTGCAAATTACAAAAAAGGGACTCTAGCTTTTCTCTTTAAAACCCATGAGCCACTCTTAAGCCCTCATTTTTGAACCTTCTTCATCCATCGTGAGAGAGAAAGGGGTAGCCGTGTGTTGATGGTGGTCGTCAGAATCTCATCAGAAAAAGCTACCAGAGCTCTCTTGCTTCCTTCAAAGAGGTAAGTTTTGCTTTTACATGTGGATTTCATGAAACTAGCTTGGAGAGATTTTGGGTTTTGTTTCCAAAAACAATGATTTTATGGTAAAGTGAAGTGTTGATGTCTATATCTACTTCATTCATGGTTAATGTGGTTTAAAATCCATGATTTTGAGCTTGAATAGCTTGATATTTGTTTTGAATTTGTTTATGAGTTGATATTTGGATTTTTGAAATCACATTTTCGGATTTATGGGTCTTCGCTTGTTAATTTGGGGTTTAAATGGTGGGTCAAGGTATTTCTAAAGTATTTGTGAGTAGATCTAAGTTGTGATGTAGTTTTGTGAAAGTTTAAAGGTGTTTTGAGGGTTAAAAATGGAGAAAAACCCATTGCTGCTCGTGTCTGTGTAACAGGGATGACTGGTACTGGTACCATGGGAAATTGGTACCGGTACCACATATTTAATTTCCAAACATAAACATTTTGTACCGGTACCAAGGGAACTGGTACCGGTACCACTTGTCTATTTCCGATAATGAGGAGGACCATTACCGGTAATGGCAAGTGGCATTATCGGTAATGGGTCTTGCTACTTGGATTTCTTCCTTTAACCTTCTTTTTTTCATATCTTTCGCATACGAACTTCAATTTAAGCATACTTTATATGCATGGAAAGCCTTTGAAGTCTAGTTTATAGTTTTTGGGCCTATTTTCTTAGACGAAGATTTATGCATGTCTTTATTTGTCATTATTTCGGATCGGGGTAGTCCCGACAACTATCATTTTGCCGGTTAGAGTACATTTCAATAGGACACTGTTAGGATTTCTCTTACCCAGTTAATGTAGGATACTATACCTCTCTAACGACGATAATATATGATTTTATATAGCATGATATACTGGATTGTTTTATGAAATGAATATGATACATGGAACATACTTGGTTATAACTCTGGTGTGATGTGTTTATAACTGTTTGCGAACATATATTATGGCATATGGTTTAACTACTTCATTCTTGTTTTTTGGTGATGGCTATGATTATTTCTGAAATGATATTTGATGTGTTTATATGCCACATATTATGACTTTACCTGCTCGGTTTGGAAGTTGATTTAGAATATACACTCGTACTGTTTTACATGCTCATTTAACAATGATTTATACTTTCGTGCTGTTATGCATGGTTTAGGCTCAGTTGGTATACATGGTTATTATATATGTATTCTATTTCGGACGCCGTTGTGCCGGAGGCTTATTAGCCTAGAACACCGTGATTTCGGCTGTCATTGTACTGGAGGCTTATTAGCCTAGAACAACATGATATCGTGCTATCGTTGTGCCGGAGGCCTATTAGCCTAGAACAACGTCCTGATATACATACTATGAGCCTGGCTTTCAAAAATGATAGTTATTATATTGTGGTTACAACTGAACTAAACTCACACCATATTCTCATGTTGATTTATGAATTGGATATGAACCGTTTATTTATAATGTTCCTTGTATCAATATTATTACTGTTGGTTGAGGATGTATTCCTACTGGGCATTTCAAGTTCATGCAGTGTTTTATACAGCAGGTTTCCAGGTTCCTAGTAGAGGTCCAGCTGTAGGAACTTCTACTCATATTGCATTGGGGTTAGCAGTGTTCTGGGCTATACTGCATCGGTCTACTTAAGTTGCATTATGAATTGTAATACTTTCGCACTATTACTCTACTATATTGATATCCTATATCCCAAGGTTGTTGGCATTATGCTCAGTACTTTAAACTTTCTTTATATACCCGTACTATTCGAACTTGGGCATGTATGTGTTAGGATATATCATTTCCTGTTGTTATAAAATATTCCTTTATATCCTGAGTATGGAAATATGAATGAGTAGTACAGGTTGTACCTTCATCTTGACACTTGTCGACCTACTCGAGATGGTCGGTATAAGTCAGGTTGGGACGTTATAGTTATTACATGTACGTAGGAAGGAAATAGTACCTTTAGGATAGCATGTCATCGCGTGCTTTCCCACAGGTCAGCTATTCTTTACTTTTCTTCTTAATTCTTTATATATTTCTTATAAAAATATTGTTTATTCATTTTTATTAATTGTTAAATTAGTTCAAATCATTTATATTTTGTGAAAATAAGATGATTACAAAATTATCTCCAACAAATACTAATTAATGTTGAGTGGGGTTAAATTTACTTTTTTTATTTTTTTCAAATGGAAGAAACTTGGACCTACTCTAAATCTTCCTAATTATTAATAAATTAATATTGAAACACTTCCAACTACTCCAACTTTTGAAAAACCTTTATTTTTGGGCAATTTCCATGAATAATCGTAAGTTTCCAAAATATTACGGCTACGAACCCGATCCAAAACATATTATGGCTATACACCTATTATTGTTTTTTTGGACGAAATTACCCTTAAAATTGAAGTTTGACCAATTTGTACAGGATCCCCAATTTTATGTATAATCCCCAAAAATAAACAGAATCTCCAATCCCCAATTTATCTAATAATTACCAACATTAAACATAACCTCCAATTCCCAAATTTATGAACAATTCCCAATATTGTTAAGAATCTCCAATCCCCTATATGTCACGTCAACATTTAATGCTGGTCATTCAATGTTCCCCGAATTTTTAATTACAAAAAATTATTACACATAATCACCAATTTAACACATAATCCCCAATTTTATAAGCAATCCCCAAGTTTTTACAGAGTTCCCAATACCCAATTGCTGATGAAATACCCAATTTATCACAAAATTCCTAATACCCATTGTGAACCAGCCAACTTGATCGGGAGGCCTCTCGTTCACTTTGGGGGTGTTTTGAGTGGATTGTGGATATTGTTTTATCCTTCTCGATTTATCCTTCTCTATTATCCACATTTATCCTTCTCTATTATCCACTCAAGACTGGGTTTTTGAAAAATGATGAGAGTTTGTAAAAAAAAACTAGGAGTCGCCACCTTATTTTTAGGGAACAAGGAAACCACAAAAAAAGTTTTATTTTTAATAAAACATTGACTCCATATTTTAAGGAAAAGCTTGGTCTTCGAATCAAAGTTGGATCCGGGGGCTAGGTTACGAAGTGGGAATGTTCCAAGGAACTCCTTGTAGGCACCCACCTCGCCCTAATTAAAGGTTTCCTAATTACTATTGGGCTTTATCAAAATCTTATCATATCAATCCTATTTATCTAATCAACCATTGAAAATAGTGTAGATAATACTAGATAATAGATAATAATAAAATAAAAAGAAATCAAAGAAATCCTAAAGACCTTAGGAGACTAGAGTCATCCTAAGATTGGACTTGCACCCTATTCATTGCCTACGTACCTTACTAATTACTTAATAAGGATCAAAGTCCACGTAGTTCGATTACCTAGGATTCTCCTATTGTAATGAACTATACTATCATTAGCATTCTATCTCATCCAAAACTCTATCTTCGAGAGTTTTTACTAATTTGAAATTCTTTTTAGAAAATAATTCATCAATTAATAAATTTCCAATGAATTTAAAATTCTTTTTAAAACATAATTCTTATCCAATCACAACTCTTTTCAAAATGGGAATTCTATCCCGAGTTAAATCCTTTCAAAGGGTGGAATTTCATTCCAAATCAAACTCAGAGTTCCAATTTCATTGGGATTCAATTAATTGTAGATTAATTTTGATAAAACATTAATTTTAGAAATTCTCTCGAAGATAGGATCCTAAATTCATTAGAATCCTAAATCTAGTGTAATTCTTACAACAAAGGAGAATCCTAAGTGGGGTCAAGTGACCCCCTAATCCTAGGGTTTCTAGTTAATCCTAGGTTAGTCTAAGCACCTACAATACTAAATACATACTTGCTGGAATTTAAATAAAATAAATAAAAGATACAACAAACGATGCTAACAATGCATGAAAAATGTCGTAAATGCAATCTAATCAAACTATGTGAACCTAGGCATATTTCTAGATTGGATTTGGCCCTAAAAATGGTTTTTAACTTATTTTAAAGTCACTTTCAATCCATGGACAGATTTGAATATGACTTTAGATATAGTTTAAAACCCATGAAAATAATAATAAAAAAGGGTATAAATGATCTAGTATGCAACCTAATATGATATGCTATCATTACTATATATAAAACAATGCAAAATATGGTTTAAAAAATGATAAAAAAGTCCATTTAAAGTATATATTCAAATCTGGACAGATTTGGATACATACTTAAAATGGCTTGAAAACCATTCTCAATCCACACAAAATTCCAAATAAAAAATTCTAATATGCATGCTACTATAATAGACTAAGGTACTCATGCAAAACAATCGAAAAATAACATATATTCATGCTTAAAACTATCAAATCTACCACAAGGGAAGAAACTTACCTTTGCTCGCTCCCTCGATCACAATTCATAAATCAATCAAGATTGCAAATATCCCATGTGATCAACCTTAACAATTAAGAGCAATAACAATGCTATTTTATAGAAGAATAATACATGACCCTTATTTATGCAAAACTAATTCTAAAGACACCAAACAATGCTATTTTTAATATGAACTATGATCACATCTATTCTCATAAAGAACCATGCATCATGATAAGTAATAAAACCCATGTAATCATATATTCAAATAAAAAAAAGCAACTATCATACTCAAATATGCACACTAAACTAAGATTTCTAACATTAAGCATATATTTTATGTATCCTCATATAAAATCATATCATTGAATAACATAAAAAATACATACTATATATTAGAAATCATCCACTAACATGCATACTATTTAAAGCCTATCATGCATACTAATTAATCCTATCATGCAATAACAATTAACTTTTTACTTCTAACCTATAAGTACCTAACTTAAGCATTCATTCCTAACATGACATAGACATAGAAAAGGAGAAGAAGAGAAGAAAAAGAATCCTAAACATGCAACTATGCAGAAAATTCCAAAATCAAATTATGTTATGTAGAATTGAAATCTAAACACAATGGGGTATGAAACTAACATTTTAGCTCTCTTCTTTCAAGCTTCAAGCTCCCTTCTTTAAGCTTCAATGGCCTCCAAAAATGTGGCTAGGGTTCTAGTGCAGCCCCTAAGGTCCCAAAGTCTCTCTAATCAAAGTTGGCTCCCTTAAACCTATTCCTAAGTGATGTATTCATAGAAAAAGGCTTCAAATTGATCAATGGTTGTCATTAAAACCCTAAGAAGTGATCCAAGGGTCCTAAACCAGTCTTCCAAGGTGTTCATACTCATCCAAAATTCCTCATGGCCAAACTGGACACATGGCAGGGCTTGGAAGAGTCCCAGGCATAAAAGATACTCAAAATTGGCAGTTATTGGCTAGAAGAATCAACGACCATCCACTCTAGGACGGTTGGCCGTCCCTCATGGACGGTTGGACGTCCCTAGGTGGACGGTCATCGATCCTCCATCCCCAAAATTGCCCTATGTGGGCCTATCTCAGCCCGTTTCATCCTGGTTTCAACTTTTTTCGGCTTTTCGGACCCGTTTTAAGTCCAAATTTGACGATTCAAGGGCCAAAACGATCGTGATTCGATTTTCCATGTTTTAAGAAGTGTTTGAAGTGAAAATGCATTGACCGAGGTCAAAGGTTTAGGGAAAAGTAGATCGATTAGCTGTTTAGGGCCTGCCGGACCCAAATTAGGGTTTTGAAATTCGCTAACCGATTGCTTTCGAAATCATTTCTTCTTCTTGAAACAAGTTTTAAAATGTTTTAGGAAAGTATTTTGAAGCCTTTGAAAGCTTTGGTTTAATAAAAATATCGAATCCCGATCGCTTCCAATTAAGTTTTAAAAATATCAAATTAAGTTGTTAATTAAGTATCATTAGAATACATAATTAAGTTTAGTAATTTTCTTAAGTATCATTAGAATACATAATTAAGTTAAGTAAGTTTAACTAAAACATTTGTTTTAGTTAAATTAAGTTGTTAATTAAGTATGAGCAATTTCCATGAATAATCATAAGTTTCCAAAATATAACGAACCCGATCCAAAACATATTACGAAAATATTTTTTTAGAACATAAATACCCTCCACTCATATGGGTAATTACAATTTGACCATTAAAATGGCCAAAATTTGGTACGGATTTTTAAAAAAAAATTGAAGAGTTCCCAATAATCAACACAATCCCCAATTTTGGGGATTGAGGATTGTGTATAAATTTGGGGATTGGGAACATTAAATGACATGCATGATGTGACATGTTGGAATTTATGGGACATTGAATGACATGCATGATGTGACATATTGGAATTGGGGATTATTAGAAAAGTTGGGGATTCCATATTATCTTGAAGGTTGGGGATTATGTGATAAATTGGGTATCATGTGTTAAATATAGGGGGACATTGAATGACATGCATAATGTAACATATTGGAATTGAGGATGATTAGAAAAGTTGGGGATTGTGTATAAATTTGGGGATTGAGGATTGTGTTTAATTTTGGGGATTATTTATACAATTTGGGGATTAAGATTACGTGTTAAATTTGTGATTATGTTTAATAATTTTTTGTAATTAAAAATTTGGAGGACATTAAATGACCAGCATTAAATGTTGACGTGACATATAGAGAATTAGGGGTTATGTATAATATTGGTAATTATTAGATAATTTGGGGATTGGAGATTCTATTTATTTTTGGGATTATACATAAAATTGGGGATTGTGTACAAATTGGTCAAACTTCAATTTTAAGGGTAATTTCATCCAAAAAAAACAGTAATAAGTGTATAACCGTAATATGTTTTGGATCGGGTTCGTAGCCGTAATATTTTGGAAACTTACGATTATTCATGGAAATTGCCCATTAAGTATCATTAGAATATATAATTAAGTTTAGTAATTTTCTTAAATATCATTAGAATACATAATTAAGTTTAGTAAGTTTAATTAAGTTTTCTTAATTAGAGTAGACCAGATTTGATAGATTTGGTGTTCTTGGAAAGTGCAAACTGATTTGACTTGCATTCATTATGATGTTTTATTATTGGGGATTGTGGATTCTTAACAAAATTGAGTATTCTTAGTAATATAGGGGATTGATGATTATACACAAAATTAAGGATTGTGTTGATTATTTGGGAATCTTCAATTTTTTTCAAGAAAGCCGTACCAAATTTTGATCATTTCAATGGTCAAATTGTAATTACCCATATGAGTGGAGGATATTTATGTCCTAAAAAAATATTTCGTAATATATTTTGGATTGGATTTGTAACCGTAATATTTTAAAAACTTAGAATTATTCATGGAAATTGATTTTTTTTTTTTTCCTAGACAGTTGAGTTGGGACACATTCCACAAATGGGCCAACAGCTAAATTTACTCTTATTGGAGGATTGGTCTGTCAATTACATCTATACTATCTATAAGCCAGAAGGAGGCCTTGGCATGGTCAAGTTTTTATACCCAAAATACCCATAAATAAATTAATGATTCTATCAAATACTGTGGGGATATATGTGTCTTTTACTATTAAAAACTAATCCCAACAAAAACACTGCACAATCCTTATCTCTCCTGCAGTTATTTTCTCTCCTGCAGTTTTCCTCACAAACGTCTTCTATTGAGTTATCTTCTCCTTCAAACTCTCTTTTCTCTTTCTATATTTCTCTCTTCATTTTGAACATTCTAATCCTCTTTAAAGAATCCTTAAATCTGCACAATTCTTATCTCTCTATCTATAAATCTGCACAATCCTTATCTCTCTATCTATAAATATATATATATATAAGGGAAGGTGATACAGAAGTTTGAGAGTGAGTGGGGAGAGAGAGAGAGCCGCTAGACCTGAACCAAGCTTTACAATCCTCATTTGCAATATTACCCCAAAAAAAAAAAAATTTCATTTGCAACATACCCAGCAGCCACCATTGTTGCTTCTCACTCCACTCATCAGCCGAAGTTTGCGTTTTCAATACCCACTACTGGACGGTGGTTTGCCCCATTTCGGTAAGTTTGATTTTTTTTTTTTTTTTGGTTTTTTTTCCTTCTTTTTTGAAAAATGAATGATTTGAATGATTTGATTTTGTACATGTATTAATAAAGATTTGGTGATTCTTTTACAGTGGAATGAATTGAACCTGAACAAAACACAATCTTTGAGGAATTAAGTGAAGGTTAGGAATTAGGATTATGCCCCATTTCGGTAACTTAGGGATTGGGTGTTCTTTGGTCATTTTAATATTAATGGGTGGATTTGAATTATAGGCTTATAACAGATTTGAACATGCCCCCAAAAAAAGAAAAAAAAAAAAAATCTGTATACTGTTTTTTCAAATCCATTTCGGCAAGTGGATAAGAACAATTCAAAAAAAAAAAAATATATATATATATATATATAGCATGCCAGTAAATTTTTTTCCTTATTTAATGAATTCTTTCATTTATTTGAATTTGAAATCTTAATTACATATAGAATGCTTCTATTAACAATTCAATAATTTTATGATTTATTTTAAAATTTTCAGACTCTTCTCTCTCTCTCTCTCTCTCTCTCATACACACAAATACACAATTTAAATTTAAATATCTTAAACTGTTGGATTTTTGAGTTAATTGATTTTATAATTTGGAAATATATATTTAATTTGTTAGGATTTAGTATAAAAAAGATATATTTTTTGAATTTATAATAAGTGTAATTTTTGTATTTTCGGTCTCTTCTCTCTCTCTCTCTCTCTCTCTCTCTCTCTCTCTCTATATATATATATATATATATATATATATATATATATATATATATATTAATTGATTTGATATTACTTTTTTGCTTAAATTTAATTTGAAAGAATTCTATTACTCCTAAAATTTATTGAATTTTATTGGAGCATATATTAATTTAACAAATCGAGTTCCACTTAGAAACTATTTAGTCAAAAAAAAGAATAAATTTAAACATAAGACCTTATCAAATTATGTGATAATCTTATGAAAAATCAAAACTGTTTGGGAGGGAGTCAACAACTTATATCTATCCTAAATTCCTAATGTCAATCATTATAAAATAAAATAAAATAAAAATAGGTTAGATTTCTTGGACTTAATAGGGGATGGTAATCATTTCCAAGAGGGATTAATTAAGAAAGGTTATTAGCTCCTATCCACCCGTGCTAAATTGGTTAGAATTCTTTGACTTAATAGGGGATGGTAATCATTTCCAAGAGGAATTAATTAGGAAAGTTTATTAGCTCCTATCCACCCGTGCATACTCTAGATAGCATGATTTTGATCAAAACATCACTATGGGTCTTGGGTTATAACAATTATTTTCCTCTTCTCATCCCATCTCACACCGCCACTAATCTTTATGTTTTAAGAGATAGAAAAAATATGGATAATCCTGACAAAAGAATAAATTTTGATATTTTGATAATAATACTATTAGATGAAATTTCAAATTTCATTATAATCGATATTTACTTGCTATTTTTTGAAAATATGTATTTGACATCAAGCATACGTTGTTAAAATTGAACTGATGATCCCTACATTAACAATTCATCAAAATTTAGTATTCCACTTTAAACATATTAGTGGATCTTGAAATATGATGAATAGTGATATGAAGGTCATGATGAATGACTTTGAATGAATATGGATATACTTAGCATATAGTTTTAACATTATGATGCACACACTTTTAAATAAATAAATTAGTTAATCAAGCGGAGCATGCAGGCTCACATGGAGATAAATTAAATAATATTTTCATTCATTCATTTTTTGCTAGGCTAACCAGAATAAACAAGAAAAGCCGAAGAGGGCTCTCTCTCCATATCTCAAAAGGGCGAGCGGGTCTTCAAATAATCATATACACTTTCACTTCTGATTCGCTGAACAACAACGGTACAACAAACCCTAAACTCTGTAACCTCTTCTCTTTTTTATTGTGTTGCTTTAGATCTTATATGTTAAGCTTCAGAATCGAAATTTGCTTAGTGTTTCGTGGTTTTTTGTTTGTGTATACTTATATTACATATATGTATATATGTGTATTTGTGAGTGTATGTTTTTGTATGTAGTGTGCATTCTGTGTTTTTTCTTTTGCTGTTTTTTGTTTTGTGAAGCACTGAAGTTGAGTGTTTGAGGGGGTGGAGAAGCCGAGACCGGAGACTCCGATTAATGAGAATGAGATTCGCATTACCACTCAAGGGCGGATGAGGAACTACATTACTTATGCCACCACTCTGATCCAGGTCCTCTCTCTGTCTCTCTCTATGTGTGTATATATATATCACCATTATATCTAAACAAGTATACACCATGAGATTTTTTTTTTTTTTAAACACGTGTGAATATTTCTATATTGAATACTCTTTTTTATGTGTGTGTGGTGTTTTATATGCTTTATTTCTTACTGTTAGTTCGTTTAAAAGTTGATAAGAATTGATTGTCTTATTGGACTCTTATTATACATGATTGGTGTTTGGAGAAGTTTAAGGGCCCGTTTAGGATAGTTTTGTAGAACTGTTTCTGTTCTTAAAAAATGTAATTACTGAAAGGAGTGCAAAAGAACATGTCTGGTTGGACATTTTTGAGGAAAATAATCTCCAAGCATATTTCCTGAATGCACGCCTTTTTCAGTTAATGATTTAAAGTTGTTTTAATCAGTTTAAAAAATGTAGGTCCTTAACAATTGAAAACAACCCAAAAAATCTCTAATTATAAAAAAATCCATCATTTCATCTTTGGAAATGAAAACAGCCATTTTTGAACCTTGGACCAAATGGGCTTAAATGTTATGTTTAGGATAACACAAAATAAATATTAATTCAATTACATTTCTGTTTTTAGGATTACACAAAATAAATATTAATTCAATTCTAATGAATTTAATTAAATTTCAGATTCTATAGTTGGAAAATAAATTTTTTATTGTAAATTCAACTCTTAAACATTAAAATAAATTTCTATTTTTAGAGCTTAATTAATTTTATGGGTCGTATATTAATATTGATTTTAATTAATTTTATTAAATCCAAAAAATACATAAATATAAATAAAAAATTCAATTCCCATAATAATACGTTGTTGGATATTACGATCCAAATTTAACATATATATCTTAATTTTTTCAAATCAATATTTATAACATAGTTCATATATTTTACCAAATGTTAGGGTTTGTTGAAAAACAACATAACTATGTTAGTTAAGCATGATGGAATATAGGAAAATTATTTAAGTAATGGTCAACAGTTAAGATGTATAGAGGGTTATACCCTTTATTTATTTTATTTTTAATATTTTTTATCATTTTAATTTTTTATCGAATTTAAAAACTAATTGCTTATACAAATAATAATACTTGAAGTGTTTAATAATTGAAATCTCATTTTAAGGGATGTTCAGTGCATATTTATATTTTGAAATAAAAAATTTCATAACATTTTATTATGTTAAAATAGTTAAAAATCAGTTAAAATATTTTAACAAATAATTTTCAATACAATTAATTTAGAAATTAAAGTCATTGATTCATGAATGTCACAAACCATATCAACGTCTTCCATGTGTGAATCTAATTCAATATGATATAATTAGAAATTGTAAATGAATAACAAATAAATACATTTCAATTGATGTGAATCCAAAACAGGAGAATTTGGGGGAGCATCAAACTGTGAATGATAATAAAATTACAAAAATTAAAATTAAAAATAATATACAAACATAAAAAATAAAAATAATTAATATGTAGTTGAAATTATATAATTATAGATAATTTAGGGTCAATCATAAAAAAAAAAAAAAAATATTTATAATTATACTTCTCTATATAATGACTCACTATTGAACATGACTTCATTATTTAAACTTATGGAAATGATAAATTTAGATAGCATATATATCAAACAAAAAATCTATGGGAATTATAAATTTAGTTAGCAATTCCCATATTGATGGAAAAAACATTTCATTATTTAAAATTAACATGACTTCATTATTTAAATCTATGAAAATGATAAATTTAGATAGCATATATATCAAACTAAAAATCTATGGGAATTATAAATTTAGTTAGCATTTCCCATATTGATGGAAAAATCATTTCATTATTTAAAATAAAATTTAATTATTTAGAAAAATAAACTACAAATTCAAAAACTTAGATATAATTTTCTTATTCATATCATGTAATGAAATAATTTTACAAAAATTTACAGGCTACATACAAATTGTAAAATGAGTAATCCAAACTCGAATCGGCTTTCAATCATTTCCGAATCATATATTGATCGTAGAAGGGAGACAAATCGTGTTCGAGAACGAGAAAGAATGCAGAGAATGAGTGAGCAAGATAGGGAAGCACGTCTTGCAAGGCGTCGTACCAATTATCAATTGAGAAGAAGAAGAATAATAAATATGGACATGGATTCTCACAATGAAGTCACAAGACATGAGGTTCCTGTTCAAAATAATATGCAAAATGAAGATCAAAACATAGATTCAACAATAATTAGAAGAAGAGTGCGTCTGACCGATATAAGGCGTCTAGCCCGTTCAACACCAGTTCCATCAGTAACTGAATTTGGTAGCAGCAGTGGAGTGCAACATACACAGCCACCTCCAATGCAAGAATGTCCACCCCCTTCAATCCCAAATCTAATCGTTAATGAAGCTGGAAACACATGTGGAGAACAACGTATATGCCCACCTACTTTAGAAGGTAAAATTTTATTTATCCAATATTTTGATCTCCAATAAAATTAGTTTATTATCATAAAATAATTATCTATTTTATTAGAAATATACTCACTATTACTCATATATAATTCAGTTCATCAAACGAGACGTACGATGGGGAATCATAACTGTGCTAGAGATTACCATGTCAATTCCAGAATAACAAGACATTGTTTGCCTACACCATCTATATGTCCACATTGCAATGCACGCCTGTTCCATCATGAATCCAACGATATGTGTTGCTTGAAAGGAAAAACCGTCTTGCCTCTAATTCCATCGCCACCTGATATGTTCGAACTATTCTGTTCACAAACTGTAGAGGGAAACAATTTTAGAAAAAACATTCGATCTTATAACCATGTCTTCTCTTTTACGTCAATGGGTGTACATGTTGATGATAGTTTATCAATTGGTGGACGTGGCGTATATACATTTCGAGCTCAAGGTGCTATTTATCATAAGATTGGTAGTCTTTTACCGGTTGAAAATAGCAGACCACGATTTTTACAAATGTATATATATGACACCGAACATGAATTAGAAAATCGAATTCTAGAAAGTGAGGTTCTAGATAGAGACATTATGGAGAAGTTACAACGAATCTTGCATGAGCATAATCCGTTTGTGCAAATCTTTCGTCAACTAGCACAGCGCCAAGACATTCAAAACTGTAGGCTTATTCTCAAAGAGCAACCATCTACTCGACGTCAATATAGTTTACCATCAGCATCTCAAGTTGCTGCAGTAATAGTTGGTGGGGATGAAGTTGCAAACATCAATGGAAGAGATATCATCGTTCAATCAGTTGGTGGGGGACTATTAAACGTAAAAGACGTTGTTGGATATTACGATCCTTTACAATATCCCTTGCTATTACCGTATGGGACATATGGATGGGATGCAAATACTCACAATGACAATGGAAGGAGAGTTACATGTCGTGACTACTATGCATATATGTTTCAGGTTATTATTCAATACTTTCAAATTACAATTTTAAAAATATGACTTCAATATACAAAAATTATGAAACCATACTAAATCTATAAATTCACAGATTCGCGAAAATGATCGATCAATACTTCTCCGTGCTGGACGCCTATTCCAACAATATGTAGTTGATAACTATGTCAAGATTGAAGCGCATAAGCTCCGATGGATTCGTAATAATCAAAATGTTATTCGAGCAGAACTATATCAAGGACTTCAAGATTCATTCAATGCCGGTGAAAACTATGCAGGTTCGAGTTGTATCTGCAACAATTAAATAAAATCTTATTGTCTTCTTCTAAAATACTAAACATCATGATCAATTCAATTTATCTTAAAATAGGGAATATTGGTCGTAGAACAATTTTGCCTTCATCTTTCGTTGGAAGCCCGCGAGACATGTACCAAAGGTATCAAGATGCAATGGCGGTGGTTCAGAAATACGGAAAGCCTGACCTTTTTATAACCATGACCTGCAATCCAAATTGGGAAGAAATACAAAATGAGCTACTCGATGGGCAATCACCACAAGATCGACCTGATTTACTAACGAGGATTTTTCGTGCCAAATATGAGGAATTAAAGTCAGACGTACTTAATAGAGGAGTCTTGGGTAAAGTTGTTGCCCATGTCCACGTCGTTGAGTACCAAAAACGTGGTCTTCCACATGTGCACATGCTTATTATATTACATGAAGATGATAAGCTACATAGCCCAGACGACTACGACCGCATTGTTAGAGCTGAGATCCCGAATATAGATGAAGATCCACAGTTATATGAAGCGGTATTAAAGCACATGATACATGGTCCGTGTGGAATGCATAACCAACGATCACCATGTATGATAAATGGAACGTGTAAGAGGCAGTACCCTAAGCCATTTTCAGCCATCGCCATGCAGGGTAACGATTCATATCCAATTTATCGAAGACGAGATAGCAGCCCTGTGCCATTGAACAATCGTAACAATGTTATGGTGGATAATAGATGGGTTATCCCATATAACCCATGGCTACTATTGAAATATGATTGTCATATCAATGTTGAGATTTGTTCAAGCATCCTGAGTGTGAAATACTTATATAAGTATGTTTACAAAGGTCCAGATCGAGTAACTCTTGAAGTACGTCCATGTACGATTAATGATGAAATTCAGAAATTTATTGATGCAAGATGGGTTTGTGCACCGGAGGCACTTTGGAAAATATATAAGTTTCCAATGTATCGTATATACCCATCAGTGGAACGATTACAAATTCATCTTCCTAATCAGCAGCAAGTGCGATTTTACAGTCACCAAACAATCAATGATGTTTTGCAAGATGAAAGACACAGTAAGACGATGCTCACCGAATTTTTTGATATGAATTGTCGTGATCCAGAAGCTAATCAATATTTATACCGGGAATTTCCAGAACATTACAGATGGATTGCAACGCAAAAGAATTGGAGTCGAAGGAGAAATAACATTAAGGTTATTGGTAGGATATATACCGCATCTCCCACAGACGGAGACAGGTTTTTTTTGCGTATCCTGCTAAATCACATCAGGGGTCCAAAATCCTTTGAAGATTTGTTGACTGTAAATGGCATTCCGTATCCAACATTTAAATTATCTGCAGAAAAGCGGGGTTTCTTAGAAGAAGATGATAGTACTAGACAATGTTTACAAGAAGCATCTACTATTAGAATGCCATCTGCTTTGAGAAGATTATTTGTTACCATTTTGGTTTACTGTGAACCAAGCGGTGTACGGAGGTTGTGGGAAGAATTTTGGCAATTCATGATTGAAGATTACCCATCTACAAGTAATGTAGGATTTTCTGTAATAAATATACTTTTGCGAGACTTGAATGATCTATTACGCCAGCATCATAAAAACATTTCAGACTATGATCTTCCTCCAATGACAGATGATTTTGAAAATAATTCCGAATTGCCAAAGATCATACAAGATGAGCTCTCGATCATCATTCCTCATGAAGATATCGATGCGATAAATAATCTAAATGAAGATCAAAATTTTGCATTCAACTCAATCATAACAGCCATCGAACATCGTGATAATGCACTTTTCTTTGTAGATGGTCCGGGAGGTACTGGAAAAACATATTTGTATCGTACATTGATGGCAAGCTTAAGAAGAGAAGGTCACATTGTAATATCAACAGCAACATCCGGAATAGCAGCAACATTAATGCCAGGTGGAAGAACAGCTCATTCCAGATTCAAGATTCCTATAAATGCAGATTCATCTTCTACATGCTCGATTAGTGTACAATCTGATTTAGCAGAACTGATAAGACGTGCCACGGCTATTATCTGGGATGAAGCACCAATGGCAAATCGAAATGCATTCGAATCGGTGGATCGAACTTTTAAAGATATAATGACTAATGATTTACCTTTTGGAGGAAAGATCATGATATTCGGAGGTGATTTTCGACAAGTACTTCCAGTTGTGCCAAATGGAACTAGATCTGAAATGGTGGAGGCCTGTGTAGTCAAATCATCTTTTTGGGATCAAGTAAAGGTGTTGCATCTTAAACAGAATATGAGGACCGTTAGTGATCGACATTTCTCAGAATTCTTACTTCGTGTTGGTGATGGGGACGAACCTACTGTTGAAGAAGATATGATAAAGTTGCCATCATCTATGGTAATTCCATGGGATGGTGAGAATTCGATTAATCAGTTAATAGATTTTATTTTTCCAGATTTATGTAATCGTCTGAATGATGCTACATATATGGTCGATAGGGCACTGCTAACTCCGCGTAATGAAGATGTTGATAAGCTCAATGAACATTTAATCAGTTTGTTCCACGGTGAAGAATATATATTATACTCATTTGACTCGGTGGATGATGACCCAACAAATTTGTATCAGCAGGAGTTCTTAAACTCAATCTCACCAGGAGGTCTGCCACCGCATAAATTGATTTTGAAAAAGGGTGCTCCCATCATGCTAATTAGAAATATTGACCCTAAAATTGGACTGTGTAATGGAACAAGATTAGTATGTCGTGGATCTTACAATAACCTTATCGACGCTGAAATCTTATCTGGTCAATTTGCTGGAACAAGAGTTTTCCTTCCAAGGATCCCACTAAAAACAGCAGAGAACATACGACTCCCTTTTGAAATGACGAGAAAGCAATTTCCCATAAAATTGAGTTTCGCACTCACAATAAATAAATCACAGGGGCAAACAATACCACATGTTGGTATCTACTTACCAGATCACGTTTTCAGTCATGGGCAACTGTATGTGGCATTATCAAGAGGAGTTTCATTCATGAATACAAAAATTTTGATTAAAAAGGGGGCATTACAAAATGAGGATGGAGTGTTCACCAGAAATGTAGTTTACAAGGATATTTTACTGCCATCTGATTGATTATACAACAGTAAATAAGGTAAGACCACTGTTAATGATTGTATAATTGTTATCATTTATTTTATCAATATGTCTTTTTTTATTTTTTAACAAACGAATCGTATAATTCTTTCAGGAACATATACAGATTTAAAGCACCAAGAACTTTGGTATATATTTGAGGAACATAAACTTTTTTCTGATCTTACATCGATGAGGTAACATTTCCTTAAATTTCATCCATTATATAGATATATCGATCTTACATATCAAAATACTAACACTAAAATTTTCATTTTTATAGGCATCGTGAGTTACAGAATGATCAAAAGTACAAGTCAATGTGTATAACAATCATAAGGATATGATTCCCTCTTTTAATTCTATTTCATTTTCTATTTAATTACGATACAAATTTTTAATTGTAATTTAATTCATTATTTCACATATTTGTATAAATTCTATAATGAATGTTTGTGTGATCAAATACAAACCTATTAAAAAAATTAATAAACTTCTGATATAATGCATCGCATTGCACACGCGAACGAGTTGCACACGCATCGCGTGTGCGCGGTGACTAGTTTTTGAAAATGGGATAGAAACTTCCATTTTCTTAGGGCGAGCAAACGGCGCCGTCTTAAATCAAACGGCGCCGTTTACATGATACGCCTAACCTGCACGCATAGACTTTCCCATAGACTCGAAAAGTAGAAGGAGCGACGAAGGTCTCTGAAGCATCGCATCAGTCTCTTCATCAACATCTCTCACCTCTGTAGAGAGGAGTGGGTGGGTTTTACAAAGACAGTGTGGACATTGTTCAGTGAGTGAGAAAGAATGGGGGAAAGAGAAGAAGATCCTCAGAGGTTGAAGAGGATTGCGGCGGCATCATACGACTATGAGAACGATCCAAGATGGCCAGATTACTGGTCCAACATCCTTATCCCTCCCCACATGGTCTCTCGCTCCGACGTCGTTGATCACTTCAAGCGCAAGTTCTATCAGCGTTTCATTGTTCGTTTCACAAAACCCCATCTTTTCTTCTTCTTTCTTTTATCTTCTCTTTATACAAATGTCATTCTATATATATATATATATATAGATAGATAGATAGATAGAGAGTTCTTTATTATACCTGACATCCCATGAATCTCATCTTTGTTTAAATTTCTGTGATAACTGATTTTATTTTATTTAATTTTTGTTCCGCTCTTGAGATTTTTTTTTTTTTTTTTTTTAATTTTCTGGGATTATATGGTTTATTTGGGATAAGAGCTCAATACCATGAGTCTTATCTGGTTATTACCATTTTTTCATTTTTGCTGCTTGATTAGAAATGAACCCATCGAATTTCATATTAATTTTTCTGTTTTGTCATTGTTGATTTCATTCTTGGATGCCTAAGATAGGGTTTAGCACCATTCTTGGATGCCTAAGATAGGGTTTAGCATTGAATCCCCATGAATCTCATGTGGGTTTTAGCTATTTTGCCTTTTGGGTTTCTTAGCATTATATAATTTTATTGGAATTAGAACTCAACCTCATGAATATAACTAAACCTCATAAATCTCACAGTTGGCCCAGTCTTTGCCTTTGGGTTTAATACTTTTTCCCTTCTTTTTGGGTACTTTTGGACATTGATTCTTAGAGTTCTGGGGTAGTGTTTTCATGAAATTGTTTCCGCACCAATGAAAATTTATTGTTTCCTTTCTGTTAACTGTATGATTTTCTTGGGATCAACTCACTGAAAGAATTTATCAGGTTTTATATTTTTTCCTCGCCTCCTCGTTATATGATTTTCTTTGAATGATAAGTAGACGCAATCACTCTTTTGGTTTTATCTGTTCTCCTGTGAAGCTTTGATTTTTGGATGTCTCTGATTGTTTCGTTTTTTTGGTGGATTTTGTTTTCCAACCGTTGACAAAATTTTTTTTTCCTGTTATTATATGCTTTTCTTGGGATCAGAGCTCAATATTTCAAACTTTGGCTGGTATTTCACCTTTTGATTGTAGAGTTTGTGGAATTTGAAATGAACCCAATGAATCTCTTGTTCTGCCTTAGATGCTTTGACTATTGGAGACCTAAGATAGTGTTCTTTTTGGATTTTGTTTTTTACTGTTCTCGATTTTTTCCCTTTTCTGTTTCTAATTATTTTTTGGTGAAATGGAAATTCATTAAGAAAGCTAAGCAGAGTTAGGAATACAACGAGAAAGACCTACACTACTGACATCATAATTTAAAAGCAGGGATGAAAAGGGAGGCGGAGCCTCAAACATCCTGAAACAAACATCCGAGTTACTACCCTCACAGGCCAGGGCGTCAGCGCATTGGTTACCTTCTCTAAATGTGTGCTTGATGAGGCAATCCTGGAACCTCATCATCAGGGACCTGCAGTCGAAAACAAGTATGCTTAGGCAATGTGTGTCAAGAACACCATTTGATATCATACCCACCACCCCTTCAGCATCCAGTTCAATGTCAAGGTGGAGAATTCCATTTTCTAAGACGAGGCATAGCCCATCCCAAAGACCCCAAAGTTCTGCCATCATATTGTCAGTCCAACCTATACCTTGGTAACAGCCGGTGATCCACCTCCCTTGAGAGTCCCATATAAATGCACAACTCCAGCCCTCCCAGGATTTTTTATGGTAGAGCCATCGGAGTTAAGCTTCACAAAGGCATGCGCTGGAGGGGTCCATTTCACAATAACTTCCCTTGTGGGTCTAGGGGTGTTGTGGTGACCTGCTAGTAGACAGAATTCACTGGCATATGCCAGGGATCACTGCGATAGTTCTTTAAGAAGGGAGAGTTGATGTTCAAATACATAACTGTTTCTAATTTTCCATAAGAACCAAAGGGCAATGGAAAACAGGCAGCCATCTGTTACATTATCATCCAGGCTTTGGCTGTGAGAGGTTAGGTTAGAGCACAACCAGGAGGTGAAGGAGGCATCATGTGGATCACAGAGCCTGAGGTTTAGTGAAGACCAGAACTCATTTGCATACTCACATTGTGTAAAAATATGGTCAACCTGATTCAGTGGTACTAAAGCAGATGGGGCAAATAGGGGAGTCCACAATTCGACGTCTTTGCATGGGAGTTTGTTGTGCATGCAGAGTCATAGGAAGTGGTGACTATGAGGGAGAGTAGGGCATATCTAGATTTTTTTTCCAACTGTTACTGGCATTGGTTGTGGTTAGTGACTCGTTGGCAAGATTGTAGGCCGACTTAGAACAGAAGGAACCATTGGGGGACCTCTTCCAGGTCGTCCTGTCAGCTCCTCTGGCAAGTGGCAACAAGTTGGATAGGCATGGCATTTAAGACCTTTTTGACACAACTGGGTCCCTTTTCTATTTCTATTATGCCTGATAACGTAATCTTCTTGGGATTAGAACTGAAATCCCATGAATCTCGTCTGGGCTTTAGCTGTCTTGTCTTTTAGGTTTTGATACTTGGACATTGAAGATATGGGATTTTATGCAATTTTAGTTTATTTCTAGCATATATTCTTCTTGAATATTTGATTTCTTTCTTCTTCTTTTTTTAGTGGAATTGGAGCTGGAGCCCCATGAATTTTTCTATGGGCCTTATCTGTTTTGCCTTTGAAGTTTTGGGTCTTAGAAATTTAACATAAGGTTTTCCTGGATTTTGTTTTACTAATTTTCTTGGGATTAGAATTGAACCCATAAGTCTTATATTAGTTTTATCTATTTTTTCTTTTGTATTTTTAGACTTGGATTTCTAAGATAGGGTTTTTGTGGTGTTTTTATTTATTTATTTGTTGATTTCATTTTATTTTTCTTTTCGTAAACTGTCGAGGAGTGTTTTATTTCCTCTTTATATTGTTCTTGAATGGTTGTTTTTCTTGGAATTGGAATTGAAATACCATGAATCCTGTTTGGGTATTTAAGGTATCTTCTATTTCGTCTTTGGAGCTTTTGTGACAAAGTTTCATAATGAAATTAGAAATTTGATGCAGCAATCCTTTCCTTGTAATTTTTTTTCTCCCGAAAATATTGTGATGATTGGACTTTTGGGTTTCGGATTTTGTCTTCCACAGAATGGGATTTTGAGTTTTCTTAAGTTAAATTGTGTAGAATTCATGTCATATTTCTATTGCTTTTGTATTCCATCGCTTCAGATGAGTTCTTGTTTGGGTTTCAATATATATATATACAGAGAAATGATCCTATCAGCATATGCCCAAAGTAAGCATGAAGATTATAGGTAATTGTGCGATACAAATTTTGAAAAACCGACCGTTGGATTAGATACTATACTTGTGCCCATTATGCATGGTCGGTCTTTCAATAAAATCACTCAGAGAAACTGTAACAGTTTTCGGTGGTCTCAATTTTTCAATCTGTATTTTGAGATGCTGACATTGGATCACTATGATTTTTGGCATCTATAAGAAGATCATCTAATCCAATGGTCAATTTTTCAAAATACATATTCCATAGTTAGTTGAAGGCATCATACCGACTTTAGTTAAAGTCAGCATATGTGTACAGAATTGGGACTATATATATAAATTTTTTTTCTCTTTTAAATCAATAAAATGTTTTGGGTTTGTGTGCTTTTGTAATTTAGATTAAACCTTACAAATCTTATTTGGGTTTCTTTGTTTCAAGATTTGTTTATGGATTTTTTCAAGCCTGAATTATTGGTGTTCTGGTTGCAAAGTTAATATTCTTTGTGTTGCTTTTTTTATTTTTGATTGCTATTCATGGTAATTTTGGAGAAGAGCATTATTTTTATTATTATTATTATTGGTTTTTTATGTCCAAAAGGATGGTAAATAGGGATAACTATGTGAATGCATAAAGAAAATGGCCGATTGATGACAGAATTATGCTTGAAGGGGTTTTGATTTTATCATGGACTTGGAAATGCTTAGCAGTTCGAAAAGATGAATTCTTCACAGGCCATTGAAAAAATGAATCCTGGATTTTGTCATGTTTTCGCAATTCTTGTAGCGGTGTCTTATCTGGTACTCCTTGATAAATCATTCCCTGATCATACTTGGATGTTGCTATATAAGCAGGATCCTGATCTTGTTGTTGAGGCAATGTCTACAAGCAGTTCATCCCAGACAGCAAGACCGTCAGTACAATCCTCATCCTCATCTGCAAATGACCAGGCACGAACCCGTAATTCAGGTAGAAAATTCTAGTAATCACTGTATCGAACTAAGATAATAGGCAGCTCCATTTTCTCTTCAGCAGCCAAGTTTTCTGGATCAATGAATTGATCCAAATTTATGTTGTAGGCCCAACATCTAGAACATCAGGAACATCAGCAGCTCCAGGTCCAACTTCTCTACGTTGGGATAGACAAACTATACAATTTTCTGTCAATGCTTGGGTACTGTAATCCACTCATTCATTCACTCATACATACAGTATGTACACATATATTATGATCTAATGTTGTGAATATCTCTTTTAACTTTGTACCTGTTGGAATCTGAATGTTCTATAATCAGCAAATTTTGGCAGAATTTTTACCATTTTTTAAAATTTAAATTTATTTGGTTCAATGGTGCATAATTAATTCACTGAAAAAAAGATTTTAATGTGTTCTTGGCTAGATATCAGTTTCAAATAATTTGTAGAAGGGATGATTTTCCTTAATTTGCGTGAATACAAATTTGGCGGTTTGCTTATTATTTTCATTCAACTTTCAATTTTCCTTCGATTTGATTTGTCTCCATAATGGATCCTAATCTATACTGCAATTGGAAAATCTTATGGACATAAACACAAATTTCTAAAACTTTTGTGTTTATATATAGAGAAGTGATCTAGTGAGCATATGCTCACTTTAACTAAAGTCAGCAAATAACACAAGCCCTTGGATTCCCATTCACTTAATGGAAGATTCATCTTAAAATTCCAATCCAAGGGTTTGTGTTCTTTGCTCACTTTATTTTAAAGTGCGCATATGCTCACTAGAATATTTTTCTTTATATATATATATATATATATATATATATATATATATATATATATAT
>JAESVK010000669.1:2879516-2929493 GCA_017140935.1 Hamamelis virginiana | reverse complement strand
CAATGATGTAAAATGCCTGTTTATTGACATGCTTAGATATTTACTGATATGTTGGTAATCCTCCCTACGTTATCCTTATGTTAACGATGCTATTGATGTATCTACTGATATATGAAGATTTCAATTAATTTCATTGATTTTTTTTTTTTTTTTTAATTTGCTTTACCATGCAATATTATATAATTTTTATATCTCAAAAGTTTAATTGATTTTTATTGTCAATTGTAGTTGTATATTTAACTGCTCTTCTTACCAGCCTTTGTATCAACTTTTTGGTCGTAGGTTTCTATTTTTTCCAGTGAAGCATCAATAGTATGGTTTCCTTAGTTAGATGAAATTTCTTCCATGTATTTTTGCAATTATCTTTCTTGTTTTGATGATTTTCTCCTCTCTTAAATGAAAGATTTAAGGCATAAATATCAGTTGACTTTTGGATTGTTTGACTGAAGATCTAATGTTTTATTATAATAACCATGATTATGCTAGATATTATGATTATAAACTACAGCAAGGAAACTAATAATCTGGAAAAAAATATTTTATTGATTCATTTATAATATTTGAATCTATGAGTACTTTTGTCTAAAAACTGCGAACATTGGGTTTTACACTTTTCCTATACATGACATACAGGGATGGATCCAGTAATTTCTTTCTGGGGGGAATAAGGAAAAGAGACAAAAAGATCCCAAGTGTAGTGAAAAATATACAAGGGCTGGCTAAGGCGTTCCCTTGAAGTAATGGCTAAGGCGTTCCCTTGAAGTAATGTGTTGCATCGGCATCCAAAAGCAGTGAAAATTAGGCAAGTTTTTTCACACTTTAATGGATGGATGTGGGTAACGAATCATGAGAATAGGATTCATTTAGCAACTTGGAACCTAGGAGCAATGGAATTAGTGGATATGATGATTATAAGAAGAATTAATATAGCTTGTTTACAAGAAACCAAGTGGATAGTGGAAAAGTCTTGGGAAATTGAAAATATGGGATATAAACTTTGCTATACAAGAAAGGGAAGAATAAACATAGGATTGTAGTATGAATAATTGCAGCTAGAGATTTAAAGGAGGAAGTTGTAGGCATTGAGAGAATAGGTCATAGAATAATAATGATAAAAAATGTTTTAGGGGAAGAGATGATCGATGTAATTGGTGCCTATGCACCCCAAGTAGGAATAGATGAATCCATTAAACAATTTTTGGAGGATATATATGGACTAATTCAAGGGATACCTAACGGGGGAAAGATCTATATAGCAGTTGGTTTAAATGGTCATGTAGGGAAGAATAGTGTATGATATGATAGGGTTCTGATGAGGCTAGATGTTCATTTGCATTTGACAAATTTGTTTTATAGAAGAAATCAAAAGATTACATTAAATACAAGCTGTTTGGCATCCGAGAAAATTCAAGAAAGAACAAGAAGTTCTCTGTACAGAAGTTAAATTCTGTTTTTGAAATAAAATCTGAGAAAAGTACCTCAAATTGTCACAGTAGACCTATTTATAGACAATATCCAAACTGAAAACTTTCTAACAACTTGAAAATACTTCTATCTAACTATAGAATATTCTAATCTCACCAAATGGTCACTTAAGGGCTGTGATAGACCACTTAGAAAAGAAAATAGAAAACAATTTGTAATATAATTGTTAGCTTGATATGCCTTGTTGACTTTTTCCCTAAAAATTTAAGCTTTTGGAGTCAAGTGGTGTTGTAATATGGTATCAAAGATCCGGTTTCTAGGTCCTAGGTTCAAGCCTCCTCACTTTCATCCCCCATTCATTTATTGTTTTCTGGTTGTTTATCAGTTCGCTGCTCCACGTACAAGCAGGGGGGGTTGCATGTGAGGAGTGTTAGCTTGATATATGTACATACTAGTATAAACCCCAGCGATGCCCGGGTGTAAAAATAATAGTGGAACATTAAAAAATTTATCAAAGAAAAATATATAAATATTAAATAAAAAATTTGATCAATTTTAATTTTAACAATATTTAATAAAATATTTTTTAAACTTCAGGGAATGTCCGGGTGTGAAAATAATAATGGAACATTAAAAAATTTATTGAAAATATAAATATTTAACAAAAATTTTGATCGATTTTAATTTTAACGTTATTTAACAAAATATTTTTTCTAATATTGTCCAATTCTATACAAAAAGTAATGCAAATATATATATATATATATATATATATTCCTCAAAACTAACTGTGAATTATTGTTAGTTTTAAAAATTAAATAACATTAATAGAACCTTTTTTGCCAGCATTTGAACCAGCCACGTAGAGAAGTGTGTGAGAGAGAGTTTTACTATTTATTTAAATAGACATTTGAAATTTGAATTTGAAATGGATGCAAGAAGAGAGTTAAAAATTGGATAAAAAGAAATACTTGGGATGTGTGCCCTCTTAAGAGTGTCTGGAACTTTTAATGAAGAGAGAAGGTTTGAGAGCTTGACAACTCAGCCAACTTAGCCCATTAAGGAAGGGCTTGGCATATATTATAGTAATACGTATATGCTGTTGGTCCATTCTCTCACAGCTTAAGCTTTTGAGGTCAAGTGGTGTTCTAGCAATGACAGTCCAACCACCTCATAATTTCCCCTTAAAAGAAAACTTACCCTCAAGTTTCAGTTGGAAAATAGGACTACAAATGCTTCACATTAAAAATATGAGAGATGTTGAGATGAGGAGGTACCTCTGGTGAACTTGATAAGAATTTTCATTAATCTACTCAAAATTTCACAAGGGCTCACTTTTCTAATTGGTTGCCTTTCCTTGCTTAGAACCACCCAAAGAAGGTCTTCTTCCTTGAAAAGTAACTCCCTCTGATGGAAATCAGCAGCTAATTTATATTGGTAGATCTCATTAGAAAACATGCTATTTGCTAAGAGATTTGAAGTAATTCACCAACTTATCAAATAGATGCCACTTATGATTCTAATATCCCAACAATAATATTATGACTCTCCAAACTTGAGTTTCCAAACTCAATCCTCCACGTGGAGCATAATCCAACTCAGAAACCTCTTCAACAAACTCAACATCCAAATGATGATCTTCACATGCAATAGAGAGATCATTTATTGTGTGAAGATTCTCTACTAAATCAACTTCAGGTAGCTTTCAATCAAAAACTCAAAGTTGCAAAACATCTCATTTCTGAGTAAAATTAGAATTCAGCCCACTACTATTGGGTTTTAGGCACGCTCAAATGTAGGATTGTTTTCTATTTTCAAGCACTTCTCTAAATTCTGTTTATTAAAATGAAAGACACTATCCACTGAAACATGACCATTTTTAGGTTCTGTCATTATATGCTCAACTTCAATTGTTGTCTCCCAAAAGAAAAGTCTTCTTCA
Source organism: Hamamelis virginiana (assembly GCA_017140935.1). NCBI lineage: Eukaryota > Viridiplantae > Streptophyta > Magnoliopsida > Saxifragales > Hamamelidaceae > Hamamelis > Hamamelis virginiana. The sequence continues at coordinate 2,926,127 of JAESVK010000669.1, read as the reverse complement.
GCATAAAGGCCATATCTTTCTCTTCTTCGTTATCTTCCCCAACTTTCTCATTAAAAGCTTGATCGAAGATTGGCAGTGCATCATATTGTTCCATCCATTCCATTTCTTCCATTAAAAGTGCTTTGTTCCAATCTCTATGGCTTTTCTACAATCTGAAGACTTGTGATCAAGTTCTTTTCATTTAAAGCACTTGAAACGACCACTTTGGAATTGTTTTCTAGCTCCCATACTAATATCATGAGATTGACTTGATCAAGGAGCAACAACTTTGTCGAGTTTGGCATACTGTCCATTTTCGAAAGCATACTGTCCATTTCCAGAAGTATATTGTCCATTTTTAAAACTACTTCCCCATTTCCCAAATTGTTTCCCCCATTCCGAAATTGTTTCTCCCATTTCTAGAATTGCTGGTCCCATTTCCAGAACTACTTCTTCCATTTCCTTAAGGCCCCGTTTGGATCCCGGGAATCCGGAGATTGGAATGGGAATGGAATGGAATGCGCCTGTTTGGATGCAAAATTTCGATCGGAATGGAATGAGACACCGGAATGCGCCGGAATAAAATGTCTCTTGATTCCGCTTAGAAGGTGGAATCACATTACCTACTGATCGGTGGTATTGTGATTCCAACCTTTGGCTGGAATAAGAAAAAGACGGAGGCAGTCCCTCCAAACCGGATGCGATTCCACCTTAGGCGACCCTCGCCGTCTTCCCTCCCTCGCCGCTGATGTCCCTCGCCGCCGATGTCCCTCCCTCGCAGCTGATGACTTGCGCTGATGAACCTCGCACTGATGAACCTCGCACTGATGACCTTCGCCGCTGATGACCCTCGCTGATGAACCTCGCACTGGTGACCCTCGCCGATGTCCCTCCCTCGCCGCTGATGACCCTCGCCGTCTTCCCTCACTCGCCGTCGTCTTCACTCCCTCACCGCCGATGTCCCTCTCATGCCGCCAGCTGGTTGCACGTTCCTCTTTCTTTATCACCCTCTACCCACTATATCGTCAAATCTAGGGCTCCATATTTTCATGACCTGCAAACTATATTGGGGATAATCTGCTGTGTTTGATGTGGTCTTGCTTTTGATTTTATTTTTATTTTGATCTGAATCTGATGTTGGATCTCAATTTGAACACTAAATCTGGATTTAATCTAGAAACATCTCTGTTTGGTTGCTGAGAAAGTGGAGGAAAAGAAAAGAAAATTGAATTTTCTTTTTCCAGTGTTTGATTGTGATTATTAGCAAAGGGGTAAAATTGGAAAGTAACAGAAAATTCCATTCCATTCCTCTCATTGCCAAACACAGGAAATGGAATAGACAGTCATTCCGACCCCTAATTCCAGTCAGTATCCAAACGTTTCATATGGAATAAATTTCTGATTCCATTCCATTCCAGCTTGGGAATGGAATCAGATTCCATTCCGACCTATTTGATTCCTCCGATCCAAACGGGGCCTAACTGCTTTAAGCTTGCTGTTCAAATCTTGTAAAGCCCCAATTAAGTTGTTTTTTCACCAACAAAGCTCAGTTATAAGCTTCTGAAACAGTTCACGTTGATTGCAACCCAAGTACATCTTGTATAGAAGTCTTCAATCCACTCAAATATCTTGACTTTAATTCAAATCAACTCTATCAACAAGTTAATAGAATAACTTGATCTACTCTTTTACGGTTCCTAATTGTTTAAGATTATGCAATCTCTATACAAAGTTTGCATATAATTGGAAGGTAGAAAATGCTCCTTGAGCTTCTTCATTTTATTCAATTCTCTAATAAAGCCTTTTTCATTCCTTTTGCGACACATTTTTAACTGTTCCCACCGAGCCGAAGCTCTCCCTTTAAGGCAGATTGTCTCTTATGGTTTCGTCATGTGCACACTAATGCGAAAGGATGACTTAGTTCGAGTGAAAGCTCTTAAGAGGAAAAAAGAAAGGACCAAAATAACATGACTAGAGGTCGTGAGAAAGGAGGTGTGTTGGGGATCTAACAGATAGATATGACCCTTAATAGAGCTAAATGGGAAAAAGGGATTCATGCAATTGGGCTTAAGGCTTAGTTGAGTTGACCTATTAAATAAAATGTTTGTAACTTGTTAATCTTAATATAACTTTGCACAAAAATAAAGTCATCTATTGATGATTGACGAAGATTTGAAATTCTCTTGTTATGAAGTTTCCATGAAATTTCTGAACCATATGAGAAAAAACAATGCTTGTATTAATAATTAAAAAATTCCCCAAATTGATATCTAATGCCCTGTCTAATAATAAACCCTAAATTGAAAGTGTATATGATTTTTTTTTTTTATAAGAAACAATTTTATTTGAAAAATAAATAAATAGAGGACAAAATGTCCTACTTAAAGCGAGAAAAAAAAGTAAGAAAATATAACGAAACACACAACCCTCAAATTGAGACCCAATTACCCAAATAAAGAACAAGGCACACCCTTAAATTCCTTAGTAACAGATGCCCAATAAAAAGTCAAAAAACGAACTCTATCCCACAGTCCATCAATATTAAGAAATTTATCTTAAAAAATTATTGCTTCCTTTCTATCCAAATCACCCAAAAAAAAAAAAAATAAGGCCATCACTACACATCTCCATAAGGTGATTCCTTTTTTTAGAAATGCCCAAAAACCCAAATTGAATATGAAGATAAAAATGTGTGCTTTGATGGCCACCGTTACCATCAGCACTGGCAGGCATTTTCAGCAGTTGGTGGCTGGCCATCCAGGTTCTGGCATCTTTTAACATAGCTCTCTCTCTCTCTCTGTGTTTTTGTTGCTTTTTTCTTTTAATGATTATTATATAGTTTCAGAACTTAAACCAACCAAGAATTTTATGAAGTTACACATTTTTTAGAAGTTTCAAATTTTTCTCAAATTTTCACTATCCTTTTTCAATATTTGACTTCAACATTGGTACATACATTGATAAAAGTGAATTCTGGGATTGACATATCTATTGTCACTGTCGTGTAAAACCTTGCTCCCCTGCTTTCTTTTCGGAAATTATTGGCATCCTATGTTAAAGATGTCTGGTCCATTGCATTTAAGATTGCAACAACAGAATATATTTTGACCTTGTTTTTCTCTTGGAACTCTTTCTGGCAGCTTTTAAAGCTAATGTATCAAGCTCCCGTAACTGCTGGTTACCATCAAAGTGTGTGGGCTAATATTGGGAGGGCTACCAATCCGCTTGTTCATCGCTATGCCCCATTCTTGAGCACTCCAATCTCTGCTGTTCAAAGATGGTGGTTCAGGTGAAAGCCCAAAGATTGCAAGGAAGAAGAGAGTGAAGAAGAATCAAACAGTCCACACAGGGTATTCACTTAAGGCCCTGGAATTTCTTTTCAGAAGAAAGTAGCAAATGTGCGATTGTGGTGTTGCACATGTTTACTTAAACTTCGATAGCAAAAGCATCATATCATATATACTTACTTTGGGTATATTTTCAAAAGTTTGGTTTTGAATTTCCTTTTTTGGCTGAATTTGAATAGCTAGTCCGTTTAAAAGACACCAAACATGTTTTTCCTGTTTGGCAGGTGATAATTATAAAATTAACTCTCATTTAAACATGATACTTCATATTTTAGATAACAAGCATTGATATCATGTAACAGGACTGGACCAAGGGTTGCATGATAGATTCTGAACAGTATGCATGTGGAGGAAATGAAATATAGCAAAATGTTGTATCGATCTTATTACTCTTTCTTCTTTCCATTATTAATAATCCATGCATGCATTTTTTTTCTATTGAAATCAGAGGATCTCTCTTTCTTACATGCAATAAAGTATATATTTCCTGTTTTTGGGTAACCAAAATTTAAGCATATAATTGAATTAGTTGTTTATTGGATCTTGATGAACCTACTGAAGCACCGATATTGGCAAAGGATAGTAGCTATACTTCCAAAGAACAATTTTTGCTGACACAAATTCAAAAATATACCATTAAACATATTGCAACCAAGATTTCTGAGTCCTTTGTCACGATTATCCCCTAGGTTTAATGACTCATAAGTAGGAAGAAATGAGTTTATTATATTATACTGTGTTTATATTAGATTCTATTTGGATTAACTTTGCTTAAAATTATTTTTGAAAAACTATCTCCTAACATATTTTTTTGCCTCCCTATGATAAAAGGGATGAATGGAAGGGGGAATGTGTGTTCCGCAGAGGAAGGAAAATAGTGAATTAGGTATTTCACCCTTTCCGTCCTTACGTACCAAACACCAGGAAGAAAGGAAACAATTGTATTCATTTTACTTCAGTTTCTTCACATATCAAAATGTTCATATTAAAAATGCTTATGATTGAAGTTAGTGAACCTAACTTTGGCCAAAATCAAATTTGAAATCTATGACTTGCTATGAAATGCCTTTGTTTCATAAATTATTTGGATGCAACTTTGAAGAAACATGTGAAGAGATAGTTCTTCAAAATTGATTTTAGACAAAGCCAGTCCAAATAGCGCCTTAGCATTGCCATGACAAAAAATATTAAGCAACATCCAACAGCTGCATTAGGGTGTGTTTTTTGAAAAATCAATCCTCAATTCACGGGTTGTATACCAATAAGTCCATGAATATTTTTTTAACTAAAAAAAAAAAAAAAAAGAGAGAGCCCTTTGCTAGACCGCCCCTCTCTCTCGCTCTCTCTCTCTCAACTCTTTATGTATAGATCTTGAAAATGATTCAAGGTGGGATAACATAATGGTTGTTTTAGGGAGAAAGTATTCAAATTTGAAAGAGAGTGAACGGTTTTAGTGGCTACTTGTGTGAGGAAAAGGAGGAAGATGAAACAAGAGAGAGTTGGGAGGCTTTTTTTTTTGTGTGCCCGTGTGTTTGGATCGTGTATATAACTTTGTATCCCATACAATGAAAGAGATACATGTATTTTTGTACCCTGTGTGATAAAAGAGATATATGTATCTCCTTTTGAGAGGTCGGGACTCTCCTCCCTCTTTCTTTCTCCTCTCTTTGTTATTCTTGTAATTTCTTGGGTATTTTGCTTTGGAAGGATTTTTTTTTTATTATAGGAAAAATAAAAAAGAAAGATAGATGTATCTCTATTTGGTCAATACTGGAGATCTCGCCAATTGTCAAAAAGGCCCAGTCAATGGTCACTAGTGCTGGTGCTAGCGAGGGTCATCAGTACTGGAGATGGTTGACTGTAGTTGTAGTTGATGCTCGTGTTAGAGAGACATTTTCGTATATTTATTATGTTAAAGAAAGCTTTTTTTTTTTTTTTCTTTTTGTTATTATGTTAAAAAAAAATTGTGGACTTTTGGGTATTAAACCCTTGGAATAAAAAAGAAGGGAAAAAACCCCTATTTGATCAGGTTTTTAAAAAAGAAAGGTTAAAAACAGAATGTTTGTTTTGGGAAACAAACAGAATGTTACTGAAAAACAGATTCTTCAGTTCCATTAAAAATGATGATTAAAATGGTTCATATTTAGTTTAAAAAAAAAAAAAAAAAAAAAAACCATAAGAAATCCATGTCAAAACTTTTGGATTATGATTAAATAAACCATAAGGGGAACAAATTGAACAAAATACAGTGCAATGCTAAAATTAGATCCTATGTCTACTGCATAAAGTTTTAGTCATGGAAACATATATAATCTGGAGGAAAGAAAAAGGGGTTATGATATCTTGGATTAGGATTGAATAAAGCGTGTGGTTTACAATATCTTCCATTTGTAGTTCAATGCATCATATATCTCCTTTATCAAGCACAAGGGACTTGATGGAAAATCAGGACCTGCAAACACAAAACAGAATGGACCATTGCACCAACCTGTCAATACCTTGGCAACCGCCTAAAGAAAGACTCCTTTAATTCAGAACACCGGAGCACCTTACCTGACACAATCTGATAAAATTGTTAGAACTTTATTCCAAATATTCTGTAATATTAATCAAACTGTAAAACTGAATAATTAAATAAAACTGTAAAATACTTACATGTATACTCCTTTCTTATTGTAGAATTTTTAAGTCAACGCAAGTGTTAAACACTCTTTCCTTAAGACAAATTTCGTCCCTCCTAATGGTGCTTAGAGTTGCAGAACGTTTGCCTCCCAAGATACAATGACTTCAATACTCCGAAGAAAGCACTTCAATTGGAGTATTTCAACGAACCAAAAGGCTTATTTTCTCTCTCTCAAACACAACATAGAAATGCAATGAAAATGAATTAATCAAATGGCTTAGACCATGTCCTATTTATAGACTCAATAGTGCCTCTACAGACAGACACCATGAATAGACACAACTCTATGGATGGACACCATGAATAGACACAACTCTATGTAAGGACACCATGAATAGACACAACTATATGTAAAGACACCATGAATAGACGCGACCCTAAAGAACAGTCACGACTGTTCATTAATAGTTACGACCGTTCGTGAAAAGTCACGACCGTTCGTGAAAAGGCACGGCCTTTCGTGAATAGTCACGACTATTCGTGTACAATTTTTTATTCAAAATATAACAATCCCCCACATGAATAAAAATTGACTGGTTAAATATGCATGGACTCGAATGCGAGAGAGAATCGAAAAACATCCGCATCAGGCGAGGTAGCTTTTGGCTTTGAACCTTCCTTAGTGAAAGACTATCGGATATGCTCGCTAATCAGTGAACACGATGTCTTGAACTGTTCAGCTTTTTATGCATACCAAGACAATAGTCCTCACACGAATCCTCTTCTAACAAGCTTAGTTCTAACGATTGTGTTCATTTTGGCCCTGAACAAACTTGGTTTCACGAGTGCTCTAGAGAATTTAGCCTTCTCATTCTCATAGAAGCGGCCCCTTCACACTCGGATAGGTGACATCTTATTAAGAATATCCTGCTATATTCCCTTTGAAATTCAAAGTAGAAGATTCATTAAAAGCATAGCTTATCCTAATATACACTGCAGGCATCACTTTTTCATCATAGAAATGGGTAAGAGATTTCTCTCCTATTGTGATATCCTCTAGTCCCCCACAATTAGGTTGTCCCTTTGAACCTAGTTCTTGGGATCTCCAGTCTGCCAGGTAGGGTTTCCATCATGGCGAATTTTATATAATAGACTTTAAGCCCATTCCCCTCGATGAGTTATACACTTGCACTCTGTTCAAACCTTTAGTTAATGGATCCGCTAGGTTCTCTTTTGACCTTATGAGACTTACCGTTGTACATGTTACTTTGTGCTCTACCAATTGCTGCTTGACTATCACAATAAATACAAATTGGTGGCATAGGTTTAGACAACATTGGAATATCTTCTAAGAAGTGACGAAGCCACTCTACTTCTTCAGTTGCTTTATCTAAAGCAATAAACTCAGATTCCATTGTAGATCTAGCAATGCACGTCTGTTTTGAAAACTTCCAAGATACTGCTTTACCTCCAAGAATGAATATATATCCACTTGTGGATTTAGAATCTTTTGTATCAGATATCCAATTCGCATCACTATATCCTTCTAACACAGCTGGATATCTTGAATAGTGTAACCCATAGTCCATAGTATATTTTAAATATCTAAGTACTCTTGTAATTGCAGTCCAATGTTCTGCACTAGGGTTACTTGTGTATCTATCCAATTTGCTAACTGAGTATGCTATATCTGGTCTTGTACAATTCATTAGGTACATTAAGCTACCTATGATCTGGGAGTACTCTATTTGAGATATGCCTTTGCCAGTATTTTTTGATAAATGTATATTACTATCTATAGGTGTTTTCACAGGATTACAGTCAAATTGACCAAATCTCTTTAATATTTTCTCAATATAGTGTGCTTGAGATAATATTAATCCACTATTTATTCTAGAAATCTTTATTCCTAGTATAACATCTGCAACACCTAGATCTTTCATATCAAAATTACTGTTCAACATATTCTTAGTAGCTTTAATGATATTATTATTACTACCAATAATAAGCATATCATCCACATAAAGACATAACAAGATATAGCCACTTGTATTCGATTTAATATAGACACACTTATCACATTCATTTATCTTGAAGCCATTTGACATCATAACTTTGTCAAATTTTTCGTGCCATTGCTTCGGAGCTTGATTTAATACATACAAGGACTTAACAAGTCTACATACTTTCCTTTCTTGACCAGGAACAACAAACCCTTCTGGCTGTTCCATGTAAATCTCTTCATTTAATTCACCATTTAGGAAAGCTGTTTTAACATCCATTTGATGTATCTCGAGATTATGCACAGCTGCAATAGCTATTAACATTCTAACAGATGTTATTCTCGTAACAGGTGAATAGGTGTCGAAATAATCTTCACCTTCTCTTTGTTTAAAACCTTTAGCTACTAATCTAGCTTTATACTTGTCAATTGATCCATCAACTTTCATTTTTCTCTTAAATATCCACTTACATCCAAGAGGTTTACTTCCCTGAGGAAGATTCACAAGTTCCCATGTATGATTATGCATAATGGATTCAATTTCACTGTTTATAGCATCTTTCCAAAAAAGTGCCTCTGGTGTAGACATTGCTTCTTTAAAGCTTTGAGGCTCATTTTCTAATAAATACGTTAGAAATCAGGACCATAAGATTTTGAAATCTTTGCCCTCTTACTGCGTCTAGGTTCACTTAGATCTTTATCTTTACTAGTCGCAGTGTCATAAGTTCTTTTTACAGAACTTATCTCTCGTGAATTTTTGTATGGAAAAATATTCTCAAAAACTGATGCATCCCTAGCTTCAATAATCATATTTTCATGAATATCAGAAATTTCTGATTTATGAACTAGAAATCGATATGCACTACTGTTATAAGCATAGCCAATGAATATACAATCAATAGTTTTTGGTCCAATTTTAACCCTTTTGGGAAATGGAACCATAACCTTAGCTAAACACCCCCACACCTTTAAAAATTTATATGTAGGAACTTTATTTTTCCATAGCTCATAAGGTGTTTTATTAGTTTTTCTATGAGGTATCTTGTTCAGGATATAATTTGCAGAAAGAATAGCTTCCCCCCACATGTTCTGTGGTAATCCAGAACTATTCAACATGGCATTCATCATTTCTTTTAAAGTTCTATTTTTCCTTTCTGCAACTCCATTCTGTTGAGGAGAATAAGGAGCTGTGGTTTGATGTATAATCCCATTATTTGAGCAAAACTCACTGAATGGATCAGATTCATACTCACCACCTCTATCATTTCTAAGAACTTTAATTTTCTTGCCAAGTTGATTCTCAACCTCATTTTTATAATGTATAAACATAGCTTGTGCTTCATTTTTACTTCTCAACAAGTAAACATAACAGTATCTAGTGCAGTCATCAATAAAAGTAATAAAGTACTTTTTTCCACCTTTAGTTTGTATGAATTTTAAATCACATAAATCACTATGAATCAAATCTAGAGGTTCAGAATTCCTTTCAATTGAATTAAAATGTTTTCTTGTCATTTTTGATTCCACACAAATTTCACATTTATGATTATGATCAATATTAAATTTAGGCAAGTAATTTAGCTCAACTAATTTATTCAAAGAATTTTTATTAACATGCCCTAATTTACCATGCCGCATATCATAAGATTCAACAATATAAGCAGCAGATATATCTTTATTAATTTTAGGAATAATAGTTATTACATTTAGCTTAAATAGCCCTTCATTTAAGTACCCTTTCCCTACATACATCTCATTCTTTGTAAGAATAAATTTATAAAAAGACACAAAAACCAGCTTGAAACCATTCTTGCTCAATAATGATCCTGATATAAGATTCCTCCTAATATCCGGCACATGCAACACATTATTCAGAGTAAGTTTTTTTCCTGACATCATCTTCAGAATTATCTTTCCAACTCCTTGAACTTTGGAAATAAATGAGTTACCCATGAAGAGATCACCTTGTTCTTTTGATTGATATTCTAAAAACATTTTCTAATCAGAACAAATATGACGAGTAGCACCAGTGTCCACCCACCATTCTCTTTCATTGCCTATGAAGTTAACTTCAGATACCACAGCAGAAATATCAATATCTTCCATTGTATCTGAAAGCTTCTCCATCTCTGTCATGTTAGCTTGACATTGATTTTCTTGATTTATTCGATGACGACAATCTCTTGCAAAGTGCCCTTGTTTGCCACATACAAAACATTTGCCTTTGACCCTCTTATTGTTGTTGCCACCTTTGTTACCTTGAGACTGACCTTGGTTCGAGTGCTTCCTCTTCTTATTCTTGTGCATTTGTTCAACTACATTTGCTTTAGATTCATAACTATTTTTACCATTATTCTTTTCAGAATTCCAGTTGTCTTCTTCAATCCTTAATCTCACAATTAAGTCTTCAAGACTCATCTATTTTTGCTTGTGCTTTAAATAATTTTTAAAATCTTTCCAAACTGGTGGAAGTTTTTCAATAATTGAAGCCACTTGAAAAGATTCACTCAAAGACATATCTTCAGCATGTATCTCATGTACAATTATTTGAAGCTCTTGAACTTGACTTGCGACAGTCTTTGAATCAAGCATCTTGTAGTCTAGGAATCTCCCTACAACGAATTTTTTCAATCCGGCATCTTCTACTTTGTATTTCTTATCCAAGGAGTCCCAAAGTTCCTTTGCAGTCTTTAATGGAGAATATACATTATATAGTATATTATCCAAACCATTAAGTATGTAATTCCTGCACAAGAAATCAGAATGGTTCCATGCTTCCTTTGCCGCGATAGTGATCCTATTAGTCTCACCCTCATTGAGAACATGAGCAGTTTCATAGAGAAACTTTGCAAGATTCAAAGTGGTGAGATAAAACAACATCTTCTGTTGCCATCGCTTGAAATCTTCACCCTTGAATTTTTCAGGTTTCTCTCCATGTGCAGGAATAGGTGTATGTGCTACTTGAGTTGGCACATTAGAAGTGACAGTATTACTAGTCATTTTTATATATATAAAAAAATGCAATAATACTTTAAACACTAGTATAGACAGAAATTAACAATATACTAAATACTAGAATTCAACTATTTTTTAGAAACATAATTTTAAAAAAATAAAAATAAAAACTCACACAGAATATTTTGAAACAAAGTAGAAGATTAAATAAAAAGAAAATTTTGTCTTAAGATTGTTAGAACTTTATTCCAAATATTCTGTAATATTAATCAAACTGTAAAACTGAACAATTAAATAAAACTGTAAAATACTTACTTGTATATTCCTTCCTTATTGTAGAATTTTTAAGTCAAGGCAAGTGTTAAACACTCTTTCCTTAAGACAAATTTCATCCCTCCTAATGGTGCTTAGAGTTGCAGAACGTTTGCCTCCCAAGATACAATGACTTCAATACTCCAAAGAAAGCACTTCAACTGGAGTATTCCAACGAACCAAAAGGCTTATTTTCTCTCTCTCAAACACAACGTAGAAATGCAATGAAAATGAATTAATCAAATGGCTTAGACCATGTCCTATTTATAGACTCAATGGTGCCTCTACAGACAGACACCATGAATAGATACAACTCTATGGATGGACACCATGAATAGACACAACTCTATGTAAGGACACCATGAATAGACACAACTCTATGTAAAGACACCATAAATAGACGCGACCCTAAAGAACAGTCACGACTGTTCGTGAAAAGTCACGACCGTTCGTGAAAAGTCACGACCGTTCGTGAAAATGCACGACCGTTCTTGAATAGTCATAACCGTTCGTGAATAGTCACGACTATTCGTGTACAATTTTTTATTCAAAATATAACAAAATTTTCCCATGGACCATTGCACCAACCTGGAGAGAAAAGAAGTAGAACTCACACACTATCTAAAATACAACAAGAGAAAATATGAAGTCATAAGAGGATTATTGAAAGAAGATAATCAAATGCAATGGATCTCAGCATACCACAAAAACAAGAAGGTCCAGATTATTAGGGGCGAAGCCAGGAATTTAAGTGAGGGGAGGCGAACTTTAATTAATTGTTAACAGTTTATCCCAATTTAAAAAATTAAAAATGCTTTTTTTTTTTTTTTTTTATCGCATTAGTTTGAGATAGAACAAATTGCAAAAAATTATAATCCATTGATATTTGATAAACTATATTTCAATTTGTTACATTTACAATTGTCCTCGACGGGATCCCATCTTTTGAAAGCGTTGTATGATGGCTTCATTATCAACGCTATAAAATGCATCTCTCTCAATGAACACAACCAAACTATCATTCATGAATTGATTTCCCATTTTGTTACGCAACCGATTCTTTACAATCTTCATAGCAGAAAATGCTCTTTCCACACTGACAGTCGCGATTGGTATGATCAATGCTAATGTCAATAGCAAATAGACCTCAGGATATACTTTGTCTCTTTTTGTCTCTACCAATTTTGAAGCAAGTTCACTTATCCCTTTCAAATTTGAAAACTCACTATTGGAGCGCATATCAAAAATATAACTATCCAACTGTTCTTTAAGTACTAGAAGTTTTCTTCCAACAAATTCATTTGGATAAAATAGAGCAAGGCGGACCAATTTTTCCTCATCAAAATCATGAACTAAATTACATGGACATGCCATACAAAGAAGCAGCTCAGTGGTTGTTTCAGTGAAATGATCACCTAACTCTTTAAGTTGTTTATCAATGACAACATAAAATATCCCAACTCAATAATGATGTAAGTTTGTGACTTCGTGATCTTTACGCCGAGGTCTCCCTTGAGCTACATACTTGTCTTCCATGTTAGGAACATCAACATTATAGTTTCCACAAAATGTGGAAACTTAATCAAGCAAAGAGTTCCTCATCTGTTGTAATCGTTCCTTAGAAAGCTTCACAAGTTCCATAGCATTCACAATGTTTTGATCTTTTCTCTGTAATGCTTGTGACAATTCATTTGTGATTGCTAACACATTTATCATCAAATGTAGATTGAAGATAAAATCAAATGTTCCCATTTTTTCCAATAAAAGTTTTGGTATACCTTTCGGTTCCAAGCTTGAAGATCTTCCAATAATGTCTCAAGAACTTCTATCACAGACTTGTATAGATGCTGTAAACTAACCAATGTGCCATAATAAGATCCCCAACGTGTATCACTAGGCCGTATTAAAGTAGTTTCTTGATTTAGGCCTTGTCCACTTGTAAGGTCACCAATATCAAAGTTTCACTGAGTTCTTGAGCACGTTTGTCTCTAAGAATGTCACGTCACTTACACGAGCCTCCTACAACATTCACCACACTATTAACCAAGATGAAAAGCTCGTCAACATCAGCATGAGCTCTAGCCACAGCCACAAGAGCTAATTGAAGTTGATGAGCAAAACAATGAACATAAAAGGCTTGTTCATTCTCCTTCAATATAAGAGTTTTAAGACCATTAAACTCTACTTGCATGTTACTAGCCCCATCATAACCTTGTCCTCCCAATCTAGACATGCTCAATTTATGTCTACAAAATAGTTCTTCAATTGTTGCTTTGAGTGAAAGAGCGATGGTACTACGAACATGTTGAATGCCTAAAAAACGTTCAACCACATGCCCCTTATTGTCTACATAACGCAATGCAACTGTCATCTGTTGCTTTACAGACACGTCATGGGACTCGTCAACCAAAATGGAGAATAATGAATCAACAATGTCTTTGATAATAACATTTAGTGTTTCAACTGCAGTAGCATTAACTATGTCTTTTTTAATGTCAGATGATGTCAACTTGCAATTAGTTGGAGCATTTCTCATTGCAACAGCTTTCACACTTTCATTCTGACCACAAAGCCAATGTAGAAGCTTAAGGAAGTTTCCTCGATTTTTGGAATCATCAAATTCATCGTGGCCACGAAATGCAAGCCCTTGTTTTAGAAGAAATCGAATACAATAAATTGATGTAGTTAATCGAACTTGAGAATTCTTTTTATCTTTGGCTGTCTGCTTGGAGATGATTGATTGGATGTTTTCGTCTGGATTAATCAAAGCTTGACACTTCCTTAAAGCTTTATTATGAGAACTGGCATGAGACTTTCCAACGTGTTTCTGTAGCTTTTGGGAGTTCTTCAAATCTGAAAAGCCTTCAGTAACAAAGGACTCACCCTTGGTTTCCCACTTCTGGTTTAAAAAGATAGCAGCACAAGCAAAATGATGAATCTTTAGCACTGCTATACTCTAACCACTGAGGATACATATCAAACCAATTCTGGTTAAACTTCTGTATTCCCTGTGTAGTTTGCTTACGTGGAAAATTATGGTTGCGAGGTTGGCATGGACCCCGAAGCTAATATTTTTTTCGAACTTGGTCTCGAATATTATGATCATAATCTAATATTCGAGGTCGTTCCCCAAGATTTGTAGGGAGTTCTTCCAAGTTAAATTTAATACCCTCTACTACTTTCTCTATAGGAGGCATTGAAGCTTCCATATCTACACTCTCATTTAAACGACCTTCCTCCATTCTTTTCTTTAAAGGAGGTGTTGGGGCTCCCATATTTGGGGAATTATTTGAACCACTTTCCCCCATTCTCTTCCTTGAAGAAGGTGTCGTGGCCTCTATCTCGGACTTTTTTTTGAAGAATGAAAATATATCTGTTTCAAATTTAAACTAAAAGTTAGATTAAATTTGAAATACTAGTATAGTTTTAATTTATTTAGTGCATTATCTCTATCACGTCTCAACCCCCAAAACTACAAATTACAATGAAGAGCCAAACTCGTCCAACAACAGGTCAATAATCAATAATTCAATATTAATTCACTAACATTAGATGTATAATTCACTAACATTAAATTTACAGTTCACTAACGTAGTAGAATCGATATTATCTCACCAACAACAAAACTTTAATCTACTAACAGTCTAACATCAATATTAATTAACAGTTCAAGTACCATATTAATTCACTAACATCAAATATTTAATCTACTAACATGAATATTAAGTCACTAGCATCATCATTTTACTGGCATCAATATTAGTTTATTAGCAACTATTTCTCAATTTCAAAAGTTGTTAACCTCAATTTTAAGAAAAAAAAAGTTTCGATTTTTCGTACCTCGTTGGCTCATGGCTAGTAATTATTTTCAGTTGTGTCTTTGAGGTCTTGGGACTTGAGTAGTGAGAACCGAGCAATAAGCAATTTCTAAGAGTTAGAGAGATAAAAAAGAGATTATATTGACCAATTAGCAAGCAAGTAGCATAACCAATTACTAATCATTTATTGGGTTTGAAACTTAACCAATTTCATATAATCATATTTTCAATTTGCAAGCAAATAACACCCAAAACAAAATAAAATGCTAATATGTTATTTCAAATTTTCGATTTGGATTTGAAATTTTGAATCAAGTGTTTGCCTAATACCCATAATGGTATATTGGTATATTAAACATTCAAACTCTAAATGTATTTAGCAAGCAAATAGTTACAAATATAGTAATTATCTAAATCTATTTAGCAAGTAATTAAGATAGTATATCAAGCAAATATATAAATCTATTTAGCAAGCAAAAAAAAAAAAATACTAGCAAAGATAGTATATCAAACCCTAAATGTATTTAGCAAATTAGCAAGCAAATAATTACAAATTTAGTATATCAAGCAAAAATATAAATCTATTTAGCAAGCAAAGAAAAAAAAAACAAAACATAGTTTATCAAATGATCAAACCCTAAATGTATTTAGGCTAAATCCACCATAAATTATTGAGTTTCAAACCTTGAATCAATGCTTTCTCAAATCAATGGAATATTGGTATATGGATTGATGGCCCAT
Source organism: Hamamelis virginiana (assembly GCA_017140935.1). Lineage (NCBI taxonomy): Eukaryota > Viridiplantae > Streptophyta > Magnoliopsida > Saxifragales > Hamamelidaceae > Hamamelis > Hamamelis virginiana. The sequence continues at coordinate 2,910,350 of JAESVK010000669.1, read as the reverse complement.
GGTGCATTGGTGCTTTAGTTCTTTGATTTGGTTTGAAATGCAAGATAAACTCAAAGCAAAGAGAGAATAGAGAGAAAGAGAGAGAGAGAGAGCGCTTACCTAGGACTATGGTGCCTTGGGTTGCCCATGTTGCCGTGTTAGATGATGTGCTACACCTGCTGCTGCCTGTTGTGTTGATAGTGTAATGGAGGGTTGGATTGGTACCTTAGTTGTAGGCTTGTAGAATGCAGGTAGTTGCAGAGTTGCAGAGGGCAGTGGTGTGGTTATATACAAATGGAGAAGCATGGAAGCAGGTGAGTGAAAAGGTCTTTTTTTTGTGACTAGATAATAGGCTTTTTGACTTTTATTGGAGGAGCAAAGATGAAAAATAAAATAGTAGAGGGATTAAAAATAAAATGAGGGGAGGCATGTTTATAATTACTAAAAAATATAAGGTATAAATTTTAATAAAAAAAATTCCAGGGGTAGCAACCCTGAACGCCTTCGCCCTTGCAGATCGTTGCTAGAAACAACAACATAGTCTTGTAATTGAACCAAATTCTCAAAGAAGCCCGATACTACTACAATTCCTGCAAGCTTAAAGGACTACACTGCCTTTGTTTGGAGCAATAAAAAAATAATGTGGCTGTGAGCTCTCAGAGTAGTTTTCAATTCCCAGAGTGGCTTAAAAAAACAAAAAAACCAAAAACAAGTTTGAAAATGTGTTCTTGAAAACTGTTTTTGGAAATAGCTCATTTTCGGAGATTGGTTTCTATTTTTGATTTCTGTTCATACAAAACCCACCAAAAATAATATGTCCTCAAAATTCCTCTTTTCATTTTTCAAAAGCTTGTTTCTGAGAACAGTTGTTAGAATTCATATCATGTCCAAACAAATCCAAAGTGTTTTACATGTGGGAGTCAACAATAGGCTTTCAAAGTACCAAATTGTAAATTCAAAATTCAATAAAATAAAAACAAAAACATCTACTACAACATTAAAACCCAAATACTTGTATAAATTCGACACGTTCCATCAATTCCAGGGCTTTTGGCACGTTGATTAGGTTCATAACTTGTGATATCATAGCCAATCCCGGCCCACTTCCAAAGTTTCACATAAGGGAGCAGATAATGCAACCCCTCCCAACTATTATCCCATCCACTATGTTAAGTTAATCCCAATAATTTATAAGAACACCCGATGCATTCTCTAAAATAACCCTAACCCAAATAATTGTTCATTAGAGTTTATATCCCCTCCCCATTTAGAAATAATATGTTGCGTTACTTCCAACCTAACATTCAATGTTAGGTTGATAATAACTTAACAAAACTAGTTTGTTGCGTTACTTCCAACCTAACATTCCCAAAATGTTAGGTTGCTCACAACGTAACAGAACGTGTCTGTTAGGTTGTGATCAACCTATCATTTTGTGAATGTTATGTTGAAAACAACGCAACAAAACCATTAAAATCATCTGCATAATGTGATGTGTTAATTGTTGCGTTACATCCAACCTAACATTCCCAGAATGTTAGGTTGCTCACAACGTAGCAAAACGTGTTTGTTAGGTTGTGATCCATTTTGGGAATGTTATGTTGTAAACAACGCAACAAAACCAATAAAATGTATACATAATGTGTTGTGTTACTTCCAACCTAACATTCTTGGAATGTTAGGTTGATTACAACTTAACAAATACGTTATGTTAAGTTGTGATCAACCTAACATTTCATATTTGTTAAGTTTGAAGAAACCTAACAATGTTGGAATGTTAGATTAGAAGAAACACAACATTCCCAGAATGTTAGGTCGTTTACTATGCAACAAATTGAGAATGTTAGGTTCTGCGTAACCTAACACCACGAGATTTTGCAAAAAAAAAAAAAAAACCATTAAAGCTTCTAAATACTTACCTCATCACTGTTAGTTGCTTCATTAAGCTCCATCATTAAGCTTTAAGAGAGAAAACCATGATCTAACGGCAGCAATTGATGAACATGTTAAGCTTTCATCCTTATTAACCCTTATTAACTTATGCCAAAAACGTTTTAAAAACCTACTGAAACGATGCAATCAGATTTGAAGTGAGTAAATCTTACCCACTTTTTTTGGGATAAAAGGTGAAATTGTGTTTGGTTCAGCAGACGTACGCTTTCTCTCTCTCCAGTCTCCACGTTTCCTGCTTCCTCTATGTATTTTTTCTTGTGTTTACTGTTTGTAAGAGAAAGAAGAATATTGATTTTTGGAGGGAAATATGGTTTTTGCTGATATGGAGTTGGGGTGAACTTAACAAAATAAGTTAGGATATATTAGGCATTTCAAATTTATACTTGATCTAACTAGTAAAATCATTTAAGGGCATTTTTGGAAACATAAAAAATGGGGTGGGCAAATAGTTGGCAGGGGTTGCATTATCCTCTCCCTTCACAGAAAGAATAACTCACAAAGAGAACAATCTAGACCCAAGCTGGGCTGGCCCTCAGATTTTGGATGCCCTAGGCGAACTTCTAAAATGTTGTTGTTGGCCCAAAATATACTCTAGACAGAGGGTGAATAGAGTATAGGCAAATGAAAAAAGATTTTAAAATGGGATTAAGTATTTTTGAAATCTTAAACTTTAGATAAGTAGAATGCAAGCTTGAATACTAACTCAACAATATTAATAGCAAATAAATAACTAGAAATGAAAGAGATTGAGTTAGAGATATTCAAACACTAGGATTTTTAACGTGGTTCGATCTCCGTCTACGTTCACGCCTCATAAACTCCGTCTCAAGGATTCATCCACTATCAAGACTCCTTCAAGGTGGAGAAACCTTTACACTTGCCTTCTTTTAAAGGTGGAAGACAACTCATCCACAAGAGTTTCACTAAATCCTTAAATATCACAATACAAGATGAATAAAGATGGAGTATTACAATAAATGCTTCAACAAGCTGATTTGTAATAGATACAAGCACAACTAATGACTTCTCAAACGCTCAATAAATGTAGCTCAAAGAGATTCACAAAAAGAAGTTTGGATGATGAGAATTTGAGAGTAAATGCTTTAATAAATGAGTTGAATAATGTTGGTAGTTCATAAATGAGAATAGGAATAATATATATAATGAACTAGAGCCAAAATAGTCATTTTAAAACTCTACACTCTGATTGGAGAAGATGGGGGTAGGTTAGACTTATTTAATGCTTGATTTGCTATAAAGAGAAAGAGTCGTTTTGAAGTTGCAAAGTCATTAGTCGACTAGGACAAGGTGGTTAGTCAACTAGCAAGCTTATTTTCAAATGGTTTTAGCTTCCCGGGCTCGATTAGTTGACTAGGCACAAGCTGTTAGTCGACTAGCTAAGCTAAATAGTTTTGAAACATTTTCTGGGTTTGTTAGTCGACAAGAGGGTTAGTCGACTAGCAACTTTAAAACTCTTTTGGAAAATTCTCCAGGATAGATTAGTCGACTATAAGAGGGGTCTTAGTCGACTAGGAACTATGCCTCTCAAACATGGCCACTGACCGGCTCTTAGTCGACTAGCAAAAGGGTCTTAGTCGACTAGAGAAACATTAGTCGACTAGATCAAGGTGTTTAGTCGACTAGCTTAAGATTTCTCAAAACATTGCTTCTGACCTTCACTTAGTCGACTAGGACTAAAGTGTTTAGTCGACTAGAGAAGCTGCAATGTCAATATTTTGAAATTCTTAAGTCCAAATCAACTTATAACACTTGAACAAGTTAACTAAGTGTTCCAAAACATTTTAGAGCAAGTTTGAAAACATTTTTAAGTATGAATGCTAATGCAACATTGAGTTAAAAAAAGGTTTTCTCTTGAACTATGCAATATTGAACACAAAAGATGTCTTATAAAGAGTTCCTAACACAAGGAGAGCAACTTGGCTTCAAATAGGTCTTCAAGAGCTTTAACTTCAAGTTGATCTTCAAGGATTAAACTTCTTTGATTGGCTTTATCTTCAAGCTTTGAACTTCATGAGCTTGATTTGAATAAGGTGCGCATTGAATTGCTTGATGAATGTTGATGAGCTCCAACAAGAAATATAACTTCAAATATATGGAGACAACACTTAACCATTTGTTAAATAGAAGTATGGTTTAGTTATCATCAAAATTAGGTCAAAGACCTTAGGGCTAATAGTTGCCCCTACAATATATTGACAAAAATTTTGCGTGTAAAATTTTAGTTCTTGAACCTTAATTTCTCATAACCTAAAACCTACAACAAGTAATTCACAAATAAGGTTTTCAATAGGCTCATCCCAAACCTCTTATCACCATTATATATATATATATATATTAAAAAAAGAAGGTAAAACCAATAATAATCAATTTAGAAATAGGGTTTTCAATAGGCTCACCCTAAACCTCATATCATCGTTATAAATATAATTAAACTAACAACAATTATATTCGTCCTCCCTTTTTATCCTCCCCCGTGCATCTAATCAACTTAAAACAGTTGTTTTGAAAAACTAACCGTTGAATTTGATGCTTCACTTATACATCTCAAGAATGCAAAAAATCACATTGATCCAACAGTTGGTTTTTCAAAAAATAGATTGTGACAGTTTTTCACAATTTTTTCATTATTTTTTACAATTTTTTTTCATAATTGCCAAACTATTGGATCAATGTGATCTTTTGCATTCATGATAAGTATAAGTGGAACATCAAATCCAACGGTCAATTTCTCAAAATACTTATTCCAAGTTGATCAAATGCACGAGATATGATAGAAAGGGAAGACTTACAACAATTAATTCACAAAGAAAGTTTTTCAATAGGCTCACCCCAAATTTTATGTCATGATTACAATTATATCAAATAAATAAATAAAACCTACAACAATCAATTCACAATGAGGTTTTTCAATTGACTTACCCCGTATCTCCCGTCATCATTACAAATATATCAAACAAATAAACAAAACCTACAACAATCGATTCACAATGAGGGTTTTCAATAGACTAACCTTGAACCTTCTGTTACTATTACAAATATATCAAACAAATAAACAAGACATGCAACAAATCAACAAGCAATTCACAAGGAGGGTTTTCAATAGGCTCACCGTGAACCTCCTATCATCATTACAAATATAATTACATTAACCAACAAAATTCGATTACAACTCTTGAATATAATTCCACTAAAATGAATATAATTCAACTATATTTTTCATAAATGTAATATACAAAAATAGAATAATACTACCAAGAAATCAACAAAATTAATTTTCTAAGGAGAAATGCAACAACAAAAAATAGAGGCTAAATTGCATAATTTTTTTATCTCAAATCAAGAAACTCATACTTGTTTTTTTTTTTTTTTTTTTTTTGGTTACAAGGCTAAGTTAAGAGCTTTTGGGTATGGGCCAATGCCTAATGGGATGCCCTATACAATACATATATACTCATGCTTTATCCCAAGACGACGCCCCTAAAAACTGATAAAATTTTGATGTCCTAGGCGGTGGCTTCTGGGGCCTACCCCTAGGGTCGGCTCTGACCCAAGCTCAGCACTCATTAGCCAATATGTTCTATTCGAAAAGGAGGTGCCTGCATGGATTTAAGCTAAAGTGCCAACGTGCCGGCATGAATGTTAGGTGCTAGTGATATGTAATGGTATCAAATCAAATGATTAAAATGTCGTAATTCAACATATATCTATTAGCCAGAGCAGCGGGTGCTGTGGCAAAAAACTGCAATAGTGAGGGGAAATTGACCACATTAAAATTATCTTTTGAGGTAGCTTGCTTCAATATCCAAGAACTGCACAGCAACAGTCGGACAAGTGGGTACATTTTAGCTTCATAACCAGGGACGTAGCCAGGAATTAGGTTGAGGGCGGCGAACTTTAACTGATTTTAATTCTTTATCCCAACTCAAAAAATATAGAATTTTTTTGTTCATTTTTTTTTTAATCATAGTAGTTTGGGATAGAAAAAATTGCAAAAAATTATAATCCATTGATATTTTGATAAACATATTTCAACTGAATACATTTACAATCGTCATAGACGAGGCCCCATTTTTTGAAAGCGTTGAATGATAGCTTCGTTATCAATGCTATCAAATACATCTCTTTCTATAAACACAACTAAGCTATCATTCATGAATTGATCTCCCATTTTGTTACGCAACCGACTCTTTATAATCTCCATAGCAGAAAATGCTCTATCTACTGTGGCAGTCGCAATTGGTACAATCAATGCTAATGTTAAGAGCAAATAGACTTTTTGATATACTTAGTGTTTTTTGGTCTCAACCAATCTTGTAGCAAGAACACTAATTCCCTTCAATCCTGAAAACTCACTGCTAGAGCGCATATCAAAAATTTAAGTGTCCAATTGATCTTTAAGTACTAGAAGTCTTCTTCCAACAAATTCATTTGGATAAAATTGAGCAAGCCGGACCAATTTTTTCTTATTAAAAGCATGAAATGAATCACATGGATTTAGACATGCCATACAAAGAAGCAACTCAGTAGTAGTTTCAGTGAAACGCTCGCCAAACTCGAGAAGTTGTTTATCAACAACTACATTAAATATTCCAACTCGATAATGATGCAAGTTTGTGACTTCGTGACGTTTACGTCGGGGCCTCCCTTGAGGCACATACATGTCTTCCATGTTAGGAACATGGATATCATAATTTCCACAAAATGAGGAAACTGATCAACTAAAGCGTTCCATCCACTGCCCCTCATCATTTGTAATCGTTCCTTAGATAATGTCACAAGTTCCATGGCATTCGCAATGTCTTGATTTTTTTCTTTGTAATGTTTATGACAATTCATTTGTGATTGCTAATACATTTCTCATTAAATGTAGATTGAAGATGAAATCAAAGGTTCCCAATTTTTCCAATAGTTTTTTTGTGAATCTTTTGACTTTGAGCTCAAAGTATCTTCTAATATTGTTTCAAGAACTTTAATCACGGGATTGTACAAATGAAGTAAGCTTACCAATGTACCATAATGAGAGCCCCATTGTGTATCACTAGGTCGTATTAAAGTACTTTCTTGATTTAGGCCTTGTCCACTTGTAAGGTCACCAATCTCAAAGGCTTTATTAAGTTCTTGAGTACGTTTATCTCTAAGAATATCATGCCGCTTACATGAGCCTCCAACAACATTCATTACACTATTAACCATGGTGAAAAGCTCGTCAATATCAGCATGAGCTTTTGCAATAAGCCACAAGAGCTAATTGAAGTTGATACGCAAAACAATGAACATAATAGACCTGTTCATTCTCCTTCAATATAAGAGTTTTAAGACCATTAAACTCTTCTCGCATATTGCTAGTCACATCATAACCTTGCCCTCGCAATCTAGACATGCTCAATTTATGTATACAAAATAGTTATTCTATTGTTGCTTTTAGTGAGAGAGAGCAGTGGTACTACGAACATGTTGAATACCTAAAAAACGCTCTACCACATGCCCCTTAGCGTCCACATAACGCAATGCAACTGCCAACTGCTCTTTTACAGATACATCACGAGATTCATCAACCAAAATGGAGAATAATAAATCACCAATGTCTTTGATAATAACATTAAGTGTATCAGTTGTAGCAACATTCACTATGTCATTTTGAATGTCAGATGAGGTCAACTTGTAATTACTAGGAGCATTTCTCAATGCAGCATTTTTCACACTTTCATTTTGACCACAAAGCCAATGTAAAAGCTTAAGGAAGTTTCCTCGATTTTTTGAATCATCGGATTCATCACGGCCACGAAATGCAAGTCCTTATTTTCAAAGATATCGAATGCAATTGGTTGATGCAGTCAATCAAATTCGATAATCCTTTTTTTCTTTGTATGTTTGCTTAAAGATGATTGATTGGATTTATTGGTCTTATTTCAACAAAACCTGACACTTTTTAAGAGCTTGATTATGAGAATTGTCATGCTTTCCAACATATTTTTGTAACTTTTGGGAATGCTTCCAATCTGAAAACCTTCTGTGACAAAGGATTTGCCACCCCCTAGGTTTCCCATTTCTAGTTTTAAAAGATAGCAACATAATCAAAATGTCGAATCTTTGCTAATGCTATACTCCAACCACTGATGATACATATCAAACCAATGTTGGTTAAATTTACGCATTCCTTGTGGTGATTCTTTACGCGGAAAATCATGGCTGCGAGGTTGACAAAGACCCTTTTGTCAATATTTTCTACGAACTTGATCTCAAATATTAGCATTGTAATTTAATATTCGAGGTCGTTCCCCAAGATTCACAGGGAGTTCTTGAGCATTTGGAAGTTTTGGAACTCCCCTCTCTAGGCTCTCCTTTGGATCCGCAGGAAGTTCTTGAGCATTAGGAAGTGTTAAACCACCTTCATCCATTCTTTTCTTTGAAGGAGATGTTGAGGCTCCCATATTTAGAGTCTCATTTAAACCACATTCCCTCATTCTTTTCCTTGAAGAAGGTGTTGGAGCCTCCATCTCGGAATTTTAAAAAAAATATGTAAACATATCTGTTTCAAAATTACAAGTTGGATTAAATTTAAAACACTAATTGTTATAATAATTTAGTAAGTGCATTATCTCCATCACTTTTCAACCCCCAAACTACAAATTATAATGACAAGCCAAACTCGTCCAACAACAAGTCAACAATCAACAATTTAACACTAATTCAATGACATTAAATTTATAAGTCACTTGGTATAATCAATATTAATACACTAACATAGTAACATCCATATTTTAATATACTAATAATAGTTTACATCAATATTAATCAACTCATTCAAAATCAATATTGATTCACTAATATGATTTTTTTTTAATCAACTAACATCAACTTTGATATTCACTACTATCAATATTTCACTAGAATCAATATAAATTCACTAACAAGTAACAACTATTTCTCAATTTCAAAATTTGTTATCCTATTTCTATATCAATTGCATGAAGAAAAAAAAATTAAATTTTCCATACCTTGTTGGCTCATGGCTAGTGGTTATTATGGGTTATGCCTTTGAGTCTTGACTCTCGACTCTTGAGACTTGAGACTTGGGAATTCGATTGGGTTAAGTCTTCACTTGTGATTCTCGAGCAAAGACCACTAAACCATGAGCAATTTATAAGAGTTAGAGAGAGAGATATATATTATAATGATAGATTACCAAGCAAATAACAGAAAAGATCACTAAACCAGTGTTGGGGTGAGAAAATCATTTTGTAATACAGTATTATTATATTATTGTCCATGGATGATTTAAGTTAGTTGGATATGTTTATGTAATAGATTATCTTGACTCATAATATTTTATTTAGAAAAATGAAGCTAAATATTGTCATAATCAAATTATGATATTTAGTCTATATTTTGTTTAATTTAGACTAGTTTTATTTGGTCTACTCTCTCAATGGTTGAAATTTGATGAACTTCACAATATCTTTTATTCCAAATTAAACAAATACCAAATGAAGTAATTGAACCATGCCTGGAATGTTGGAAAATATGCCAAAATTAGTACATTTCTTGCATTGACAGTCAAAGTGCATGGTGTCTTTATAAAATACCATGTATTAATTTGACTTGGATTAATCAGTAATTTTGTAATGAAAATATGCCAAAAAAACCCGTGCTTGTCTTCCACTGTCCCTCTCTTGCCCTATTACTTTAGCAATGTGTATTAGTGTATACATATATTTACCAAACTTCATATTGCTGGCCACCACACAAGAAAAGGTAACATAGCATATGGGTGCTCTACATTTGGCAATAGTGTTGCAAACTTATTTGTATATATTAACGAAATGATCAACTACATAACATGAACGGATCAACCACGAAATGCAAGTCCTTTTTTTTTTTTTTTTTTTTTGCATTTCATTCTAAGGATAATAAGTTACAACCAAAAAAAGAGATATCCAAATTTTGCAAAACGAAACAGAGTATTCCCAACCCAACATCAAACTTAAAATAAATAAATAAATAGTTCATGAACTTCAATGTTATAAGTCCTACATCACAAAAAACCCAAAACCATATTTAGAGATGATGAATCTCAAATAGGCAATAGGGGCTGCTGCTAAGATAGTTCATGAACTTACTTGCAAGGTCGAAACTTGAAACTTTGCTGAAAGAAGAATAGAAGATGATTAGATGATTATATGAAAGAAGAATAGAAGATAGAGGATTGTGGGCTGGAGACGTGGGGTAGGGGAATGGCAGAATGGGTTTCTATATGTAAGCTTGATTTTTTACTTTTCTTAGATTTGGGAATTGGGATGGGAAAAGGTACAGTGTATAGGGAGTAGGGACATAGGGCATGGGGAAGGAAAATAGGGGTATGGGGAATTGGTCTTTGGTTAGAGACAGGAGGCTAAAGGCTTAGAGTCTAGAGGATATGAATGGGGTTCAAAAAAAAAAAAAAGTTGAGGGGGGGTGGGGCAGAAATCAAATTTTCAAAAATTTGCAAGGTTAAAAAAAAATAAAAAATAAAAAGATCTCGGGGGGGAGGGGGGTGGAATAGCCACCCCTTAACATTGAATACCTTCGTCCCTGTTCATAACATATAATTTTTAAAGATGACTCCTTTGTTGTTGTTGCTGTGAGAGGAGGAAATAGGTAATAAAGTTCTGGGGGGGCCATTGATGGCCTTAGCTGCTATTCACTTGTTTTGTGTCGCTGTTGCTGCTGCCATGCCATCTCACTCTCTGTGTGCGTCCTTAAAGCAGGTGGTGCTGCCTGAGAGCACATCGCGTTTTGTTTCCTTTTGCATGCAGAGAGTAGTGGACTAGGGCTTCCCTAAATTGGGTCCTAAACTTACTTATTTTTTTTAAAAAAAAAAATTAAAAAAAAAAATTGAAATTTTTTTAGGAAAAACTATAGTTTGACCCCCTCAATTGACCCTCATATTTATACTTTGATAGTGTTCACCATTAAAAATAACCGTCCATTGAAATATGGACATGTAACAGTGTTTTAAAGGAGTAATGGTATAATCCTTTAAGCCAATAAAGTAATGCCATGTGTTTCGAATAAACAGAATGCAAAGTACTGGATTTGGATTAGTACGCTGAAAATAATCGCCAAATAGTGGTGGCACATTTGGGAAATCAATAGCAGTTGATAAATTTAAAATTCAAATACAGATTAACTAGATATTCAAATTAACTTGCAAAAGTAGCATTTTTTATGGACAAATGACACACTGTAATTGAATTGAAGACATTGTCTGGAAGGAATTAAACATTATTTATATCGATAATATTATTTAAAATTGCAGGTACAATATTGGACACTTGTCAACATCTTATTCAATTCGGATTGAAGCAGTTACCTTGCAAGTCTATAAATAGAGGAAGAATCGTCCATGCAAAGGGTTCCACAACCACACAATTCAAGTCTTATATTTATCTCTCATCATCCCAATGTATCTTATAACTTAGGATTTCTCTTCTCATCTCATATTCAGTAGGTCTCTCCCTCAATTCATCTAGAACTCTCTCTCTTTATCCTCTTTCTATCATTTTCTTCTAAGATCTTTCTCCCTCTTTTTACTATCCTTTTCTGTCTGATTCTCTAGTATAGAATCCCTGCATCAAAGGACTTTAACAGAAGTTATATAATTGTTGTACCAGAAATGGAGGTGATAATATGATTATGTGATTTCTTCGAATCATTTTACTTTTTGTTTTACTTGTTACATTTCAAGTTACTTTAATTGTTTTGCCTTGTATTAATTAATTAAAGTCTTCTTCATTGGGGCAAAGTCAAACTGTCACAATTGCCTAATTTAATCATTTGGCTCGATTATCTTTGAATTAATCATATACCTCGATAACATGCAAGGTGAACCTTTCTGGCACGCTCTCACTAAAAATCACACGTGTGCAGTTTCCATCTTGAAGATTTCTTGAGTAAACACATAGTTTTGATTTGTGAAACTTTTCACTCTCCTATCAATTAATCATTTATTTAATTGACTGAAAAATGGTGTTAAATTTATTATTTTATACGTTCTATATTTATCATAACTTACTAATGTATTTATAAGCATATCAGAAAAGTTTCATAATTTTTTCAACTCATTTTAATTATTATGAATTATTTTCACTATAAAGTAAATAAAATTCATAATAAATGAAATAAATTAAGAAAAATCATGAAACTTTATTAGTATGCTTATAAATATATTAACAATTTAGGATCAATATTGCATGCAAAAATAATAGGACTTTTACTTTGATTACTTTCAATTGCGATACATTAATCCTTATACTTCTAAATTGTAACAAATTATACCCTTCTGTTACCTAGTCATATGTTTTGTAGACGAAAATTAAGCATTGTATCATCACGTGACTTCATATTGTAAATTTTAAGACACAAATGCCCTTGTTTATAAGCCGACCTAAAATGCATCTAACCCCACCTTTTCCGACGACCATCCCAACTGCAACACTTTGCAGGCAATCCTTTCTGGTCTTCAGAAATCCATGATTGTACATGGTCGAAATAAGATCTCTTAGCACATTATTTTTGCCGGAATCAAACCAACAAACAAGCAAACAGACATCTTTATTATAAAACTCATTCATCTCTCTCTTTAGCAAACCAACAAAAAAACAAATAGATAGGAACCCATGTCCCGTCATCAAGGGCAAGCCTCCCAAAAACTCCCGTTGGACCTGAACGCCGGCGACGATCCAATGGTGGTTTTGGTGGCGATGAGCGACCCCAGTCCAGTCACTCTCTCCAACAGACAGTTACCACCTCTTTGATGGCTCTATCATTTCTTTTTTTTAAAATGCAAACCAAAAACGGCAAGTACTATCTCTAGCCCTCTCCATCGATGGCGGTGTCTTATCCGATTGGCCTCTTCCCCAATTTCTCCTCTAGGTTTCTATATATGTGTGTGTGTGTGTGTGTGTGTGTTTCATATATATATATATATATATATATATTAGATTTTTGTTAATGTTAAATTGTAGGGATCGAGAAAATCCTAATGGGAATTCCAAGTCTAGGTCAAGATTAGGAAGCTCGACTCATCTAACCAATAACCAGGCTCGCCATCGTAAAATAAGTCATCAACAATTTAATCAATTAGCGAATCAATGAATGTATTTGTTCACCACCAAAAAATAGCAAGCCAATAGAATAGAGGCATGTAGGCTATTAAATGATGAGTTTAAGTGACTAAAAAATTACCAATCAACAAAGGACACTTGTCCAAATCAGTTTTAAAGAAACAAATTTGGAAAAAACCTGAATTCCCTCACTTTTTCTCCGAATAACTGCCAATAACTGCTATAACAATTATTTTTTGAATATTTAAACATGTTTTGGTAGGTTTTTTTTTTATAAGAGAATGCATAGATTTTCGTTTTCAATCATTTAAAAATCAGTCCGCAGTAGTTATTCAAGTCAGAAAATAGTTTTTTTACAGCCAAGTGGAAGTTCTAGATTGGGTTGAAGATGGAGAGTTAGAAGCTTCAGACCAATAATTATGCGGCAAAACTACTTCACAGCAGTACACATGGACTCCAAACATGATGCAGGAGCACTTGATACTTGTCAACATCTCATTTGACACAGATTGAAGGTAGTTATCTCTCAAGTCTATAAATAGAGGAAAGATTTTTCATGCAAAGGGTTCCACAACCACACAACTCAAGTCTTTATACTTATCTCTTTTTCTTTCAATGTGTTTCTTAACTTAGGACTTCTTTTCTCATCCCATACTCTATAGGATTCTGTCCCTCAATTCGTCTATAATTCCCTCTCCCTCTTCTTTTCTATCATTTTCTTCTAAGATCTCTATCTCATTTCTTTCTATCATTTTCTTTTTGATTCTCTAATATAGAATCCTTGATTCGAATGACTTTAACAGAAGTTGTATGTTGTTGTACCAGTGATAGAGGTAATGATATAATTATGTGGTATCTTTAAATTATTTTATTTTTCTGTCTTTAATTGTTACATTTCAAGTTATTTTAATTATTTTTCCTTGTATTAATTAATAGTCCTCTTCATTGAGGCAAAGTCAAACTATCACAATTGCTTGATTTAATCATTTTGTTCATTTATCTTCGAACCAATTACAAACCTTGATAAGGTGCAAGGTCAACCTTACTGGCACGCCCTCACTAAAACCACACGTGTGAAGTTTCCATCTTGACGATTTTTTGAGTGAACATATTTTTTGGCACGCTCAGTAGGACATAAAAGGCATAATATAACAATTTCTTATTATGATGAAAAGAAGAATAAGACAATCAAAATCTTCAAACCATGGTGAGAACAGGCCAAAAGTTGGCCTTGAAACCATTCTTGAAGATTTAAATTAATTCAAAATAAAGGAAATTCTAGGGTTGAAGCTAACGCAGAAGGAGCCGACCTTTCAAATACTAATGTAGAAACTTCGTCTCAACTTGCAGTACAAGTTTCAGATATATTTCGGCCAGTTGTGACTAAAATTAATCAGCAACTACAACAAACTATTATCAATACTATGAATAATCAAATTCCTTATATAAGTGAAGAGTTAGGCAATGGCTTGCAAAAGAAAAGAAATACAACAATAAAAAATGACAATATAGTTCTTGTATTCCTAGGGAATTCTTTACTGGGAATTCCTCCTCAAGTTCGTTTCGAACCTGGGGGGTTGATAGGGATAAGGCCAATTCATGGCCAAAATGAGAATAATAGACCATTAAATGGTCTTAATGATGTAAGCAGACTCAATGCAATTAGTAATGCCCAATAGAATGATTTGATAATGCCAACTCAAATGCCTATGGGGAGAGATGCAAAGAGAGTAAGCATTAATTATTTCGGGGCAAATAAAAGTAATGTAAACAATACAATTCATCATAATGAGGGTATTAGTTAGCCTATAAGGTCGATCTACAATCCAAATGATATTAGTAGATCTGCATCTATTCTTATAGATCCAATTCAACATGCAAATCTACCTTATGATGCAAATAGAGTAAATTCTAACACTGTTAATAGAGTCGAACCCAAGGGGTCTTCTTTACCAAGACCAGTTGTTAACCAAAATGATGTTAACAGGCCAATAGTTGGCCAAATAAATGGAACTAGGCCTTGTGTTTCTTATATAGTTCCTCAAAATGAACTTGGAGGTTCTTCAATGCCAATACGATTTTATGGTATGGAAGATGTAAACAGAATAGTTATTGCACCTTGTGAACCAGCCAACCTGGATCGGGAGGCCCCTCTCGTTCACTCTTGGAGTGATGTTTATCTTGAGTGGATTGTGGATGATGTTTATCCGTCTCGATTTATCCTTCTCTATTATCCTTCTCTATTATCCACATTTATCCTTCTCTATTATCCACTCAAGATAGGGTTTTTTGAAAAAGGGATAAGAGTTTGTAAAAAACTAGGAGTTGCCACCTTATTTTTAGGGAACAAGGAAACCACAAAAAAAGAGTTTTATTTTCAATAAAACATTGACCCCATATTTTGGAAAAGCATGGTCTTTCGAATCAAAGTTGGATTCGGGGGCTAGGTTACGAAGTGGGAAGGTTCCAAGGATCTCCTTGTAGGCACCCACCTCGCCCTAATTAAAGGTCTCCTAATTAAGTTTGGGCTTTATCAAAATCTTTTCAAAACAATCCTAGTTATCTAATTAATCACAAAATATGATATATAATATATAATAATAATATGTAGTATGAAAGTATACACAATCCTAATGGTCTTAGGAGACTAGAAGTCAACCTAAGATTGGACTTGCATCCTATTGATTGCCTACATACCTTATCAATTGCTTGACAAAGATTAAAGTCCACGTAGTTCGATTACCTTAGGACTCTCCTATTGTAATGAACCATATAGCCAAAAGAATTCTATCTTATCTAGGACTCTAACTTCGAGAGTTTGGATTTGATCAAAACACTTTTCTTGGCATAAAAGATGGAATTTCATTCCGTTTTAAACACTTTCAAAATTTTAGGACTCTTTTCGAAGTAGAATCCTAAACCAAATAGAACTCTATTACTATAAAAATTCTTACAACAAAGGATAGTCTTAAGTGGGATCAAGTGATCCCCCTAATCCTAGGTTAGTCTAAATACCTAAAACATTAAAATATGCATGCTGGAATTTCTGGAAAATAAATAAAAAAAATATCATCAAAAATATAAATAATGCATGAAAGTGTCCTAAATGCAATCTAATTATTCTATGTGAACCTAGGCATGTTTCTATGTTGATTTTGGCCTAAAAAGTGAGTTTTAATACACTTTTAAATTACTTTAAATCCATGGACAGATTTATAAGTAATCAAAAAGTGGGTTTAAAACCCATAAAATAAAAGAATAAAAGAAGTGAAAATTGCCTAATATGCAATCTAATATGATATATCAAAATAATCATAATCAATTTCATCACAAGGGGAAGAGACTTACCTTTGCATGCTCCCTCGAACACAAATCATATCATTCAAACAAGACATAAGTAAAATATAAACCTAATATTAACAATATAAAACTATTTAAAAAAAAAAAAAACTATTTTAATAAATTAAACCCTAACCTATCATGCATACTAATAAACTAAATCCTATGCATACTAATAAAAAGAAAACAAAAAAAAAAAAAAAAAAACTAACCTCTTTCTCTGCCTCCTTGCTTCGAGCCTTCTCCTCAAGCTCCAATCCTTCTCTCCAAGGACTCTAAGGACCTCAAAAACTTTAAAACTTAAGCTAGAGTGCTATCGGGGAGGCTTGTGCAATTGCTCAAGCCTCTACTCTCCAAGCTAATTCTCTATAGCTTATACTGTGTGTTGTAACTGATATCAGGGCCCTCTATTTATAGGTTCACAAAGCTACAGCAAGCTTTTCACTTTTCCGATGTGGGACAGAGTGAATTTCATTATTCTACACTACATGCAGGCTCGTTGGGCCCGTTTTAAGTCCAAATTTGACGATTCAAGCGTTAAAACGATCGTGATTCGATTCTCCATGTTTTAAGAAGTGTTTGAAGTGATTCGAGACAAGATCGACAATCATTCAGGGCTTTTGTGATTCAAAGGACAAAACTGCCCTTCAGTCACAAAAGACCTTATTTTATATCAAGCCTGGCTCAGAATGTCATGAAATTTTGCAGGGATGTTCCTAGACTCTCTAAAAACCTAATGCAAAAAGAACCGACTCAATCTGACCTAAAAACTTACATGTGATAATGACCTCTACCTAATTACCCACAAAGGGTAAAACTGGCAACTTAGGGTTTTGACACCCTATTTCACATCTATTCATAGGCAACCATTCATGACCATACTCATGGTCAAAAATGGATGTCTACACACCTTTCGATGCAAGTTGGATTGGTGTGACCAATATCATTCCTCAAATGGAATTTGGAAGTCAACCTATGTTAAATCCCATTTATGGCCAATTTGAAATCAATAGGCCAATAAGTACATCTTTTGATGCATACAGGAAAGGTGTTCCAAACATAAACCCTCAAGTGGATCTCGAGGGTTCAATATGAATGAGGATCAATCAAGTTAATATGGTTGAAGAACATGGCTTAGACCACCTTAATATAGAGCTAGACTAAGAATCATCCCTCAAATTTCAGTAGAACTCGGGGGGTCGTCGATGTCAAGACCAATTTATGGCCAATATGATGTTTATAAGACAATTATTGGCCATTTCAATGCAATCTGGACAGAAATTTTAAGTTTTGTTCCTTAAGTATAACGCAGGGGGTCGATAGGAGTACGATCAACAGTTGGTTTGCTCAAAAGCAAATGGGCCTTTAAAAAGAGTTCTTGAAAGTCCTAGAGTTGCAACTTCTCAAGGAAAAAACGTAGTTCCTACCATTGTCAAACAAACATTGGTAGTAAACAAAAATAAAATTTTAGAAATCATACAAGAAGCATATGGACCTTTGACTCGGGAGGTCCAAGTTTCAACGTATAGGAAATCATATTTGAAATGGGTTGATAAAGTTCATGAGTTATATATATATATTAAAAATTAAAATTTTCAGAAAAGGTATGGATAAGAATTCATTTTCTTCAATCTAAGAGATTGAAATAGAATTACATGATACTAACATTCCAATAGTTGGATGACTAAAGGATATGTTGTCATGAAAGACCAACAACATTTATATAATTAGCTAAAATATGTTTATGGTCTTAATACTTTTACTTTGCCTTGAAATTTTTTTGTAGGAACAATGTCACAAGGGTGATCTTGAGCCCGTAAACAATCATGAGGAAGAGTATAAGAATATGGTAGATATCCCAAACTTTTCCTTGAAGAAAATTAATGTGGAAGTCCATGATTTGGAGTTTCTAACATGGAAAACCATTATTATGTCAGATTGGTTCGAAGGACCGTAAATTTGGCAAATGATCACCAAACTGGGAAAGTCTTTTCCAAGTTCATAGTGTAATTGAAAGGTGGTGCTTATCATTTAAGAAATTTAAATAGTTATGTCCATCCAAGAAAATTAATGGCATATTTTACTACAATGTGGGAAACTATATAACAAAAAACATAAGAAGCCATTAAAAAATAAAAAGTGCCAGCAAAATGGTACTAGGAAATAAAAGAATAAATATATACCAAAGAAGTGGTGGTATTTACATGCAAAATGAGTAAAACAGCGTGTTGTTTTAATTACATCATTTCAAAACTCTAACGAGTTTCTCTTGATACGGGGGGTATATATTCACCACCAAAAAATAGCAAGCCAATAAAAAAGAGGCATGTAGGCAATTAAATGATGAGTTTAAGTGATTAAAAAAATTACCAATCAACAAAGAACACATGTCCAAATCAGTTTTGAAGAAAGAAATCTTAAAAAAAAAACCAAAATTCCCTCACTTTTTCTCCGAATAACCGCCAATAACTGCTATGGAGATTATTTTTGAATATTTAAACATGTTTTGGTAGTTTTTTTTTTTTTTTATAAAAGAATGCATAGATTTTCGTTCTCAGACATTTAAAAATCAATCTGCAGTAGTTATTCAAGTCAGAAAACTATTTTTTACAGCCAAGTGAGTTTCAGATTGGGTTGAAAACTGACAGTTAGAAGTTTCAAACCAATCATTATGAAGCAAAAACAGCAATACACATGGACTCCAAACATGATGCAGGAGCACTTGACACTTATCAACATCTCATTTGACACGGACTGAAGGTAGTTATCTCTCAAGTCTATAAATAGAGGAAGGATTCTTCACACAAAGGGTTCCACAACCACACAACTCAAGTCTTTATACTTATATCTTTTTCTCTCAATGTATCACTTAACTTAGGACTTCTTTTCTCATCACATACTCTACAGGATTCTCTCCCTCAATTCGTCTATAATTCTCTCTTCCTCTTCTTTTCTATCCTTTTCTTCTAAGATTTCTCTCACCCTTCTTTCTATCATTTTCTTTCTGATTCTCTAGTATAGAATCCTTGATTCGAAGGACTTTAACAAAAGTTGTATGTTGTTGTACTAGTGACGGAGGTAATGATATAATTATGTGGTGTTTTCGAATTATTTTATTTTTCTATCTTTACTTGTTACATTTCAAGTTATTTTAATTATTTTGCCTTGTATTAATTAATTAAAGTCCTCTTCATTGAGGCAAAGCCTAACTATCACAATTGCCTTATTTAATTATTTGATTCATTTATCTTCAAACCAATTACAAACCTTTATAAGGTGAAAGGTCAACCTTACTGGCATGCCCTCACTAAAACCACACGTGTGAAGTTGCCATCTTGAAGATTTCTTGAGTAAACAGTATTACATCTGAGCGTGGAGATTTGCTCTACCCGAGAACCAAGCAAAAATTGCAACACAAGTCATGGTTCCCAAACACACCCTTACTTCTTTTGCAATCTCTTGTAAATTCATCTTTCTAAACAAAGAGTTTCCCATCACCACCTCCATTGTCACGGTCATGGCGAACACTATCACAGCAAGTCATCCAGAGATGATATCAAAGTCATGACTCTTCTTAGAGCTCTCTATATACTCATACAACTTCTTGGCGAACACTATCACAGCAAGTCATCCAGAGATGATATCAAAGTCATGACTCTTCTTAGAGCTCTCTATATACTCATACAACTTCTTAAAGAATGGTGACACTTCATCTTCTTCTCTCCCCGTCTTCATCAACCCTCCTGGATCTGAGCCGTACGATTTCAGAGTAGATAACCTAGGCTATAACAAAATCTTCACGTTTCTATTATTAACTCCCTAATTGGCCGGTCTGATTTCTATAGTAGAAACTGTCGCCACCAGTTCTCTTATTGGAATTACAGGTTTTGAAGATGGTTGGTGACATTGAATGACTTTATTGGTATTGGTGGTTTTGGTTGATTTTTATTGCAATGATTGAGCAGGAGAGAAATGAGAGGGGAGTGAGAATTTATTTTATTTTTTTATTTTTAAAAAATTTGTTTAGTTTATAAAATGATAAAATAGTAACTTAGAAATGTCTATTAATGGCTTACACCCCAGTTTCAAAAATTAAAAGTATAGGGATTAAAGTATCGCAATTGAAAGTGCTGGGTGTAAAGTATTCTTGATCGATAGTATATGGAGCAAACTGTACCTTTTTAAGTAATAAATTTAACACTATTTTTAGTCAAAAAATCAAATGTGTGACTGATAGAAATGTGAAAAGTGTCACAAATTAAAACTATAGGGATCGATATCTTTGAATTAAAACTATAGGAACATAAAGTGTAAATCGGTGATAGTTGAGGGGGTCAAACTATAATTTTTTCAATTTTTTTTATAGGATTATAGCGTATATTATTTATACTAGGATATCCTATGTTGTCAAATAATAATAATAATAATAATAATAATAATAATAATAATAATATGCAGGGTATTGATAGTTACTTTTAAAAATAAATGTTACTTGCACAATCGAAGCTTGGACTACTTGATTAAAAAGTAAAGAATAAGAAGTGGTACCTTACTCAAACAAATCCGTCTCTATGAATTTGCGACTACTTTAGTGCCATGTCATAATGAAAATGAGATGGATCAACTATCAAATAAGCTAGTCTCACTTTGAATACTGAATGTGCACTAAAAATTAACTTAATTATTGGACTAAGTTGACTATATAATTTTAATCAAATACTTTGGGCTATCAAAATTCTTGGAAGAATGTGTTTTGTTGAGAAATTGCATTGGTAATTTGCTCCAATCGAACTATTTTTACACACTAGCTTTATCATTAATGGCCAATGGTGAGTCTATACTTTATACATATGTACTCTTGTCGATAAATGAGTAATGCTATACATCTTTTTTTCCAAACAAGTGTACCAAATGAATTCAAACCCTTCATCTATTATCAAGGAGAGAGAGTACTAAAAAAGATCGAGAAGAATTGGATCATCCGTAATATTATTTGGAATACGTACACTTTTAAAATAATTTTTGGGATGTTTAGCATTTCCATTGACTAATCCATGAATCAATATGGAGATTTCAATGGATTGAGGACCTTGTAAGTGGGTGATAAGTGATAACAAGAAAAAATATGGATTCTTTCTAACCACGTATAATGAAGGGATTGATATATCCATAGACTTGCCCAAACTCCACCATCCCACGAGAAATCTAATGTGCATACTGCATACGGGCCAAAACCCACTTATAAATCTTGGTTAAAGCCAATACATTGGTTGGAAATTATAGGAAAAAGACTACTTAATTCCTAGTCCATTATTATTATTATTATTACTACAATTAATCGACTCAATAAATTCCATTGGATGATGGGTATGGAAATTTTTTTTTTTTTTTTGGAAATGTTGCCAATGGTCACTTGATCATGTTTTATCATGGCTAATTATAAGAGATTTGGACCGGTTTTCAAGACCATTTGGAATGGGAAATCCATTGCTATTGTTAGAAACCATGATCCAACTCAATAACTTAAGTTACTAAGTGGATGGTTTCTAAAACTTATTAATCAAGCTTGGGAGGTGTGAGAAACCGATGTGGGACAAATCTTTCAACCCACTCCCCCTCGCGTACAACCCAGATGCACACGGGCGATGAAACTTTGAGCCAAAGATTTGATAGGCCACGAACGGGAGTATGGGGAGTTACAATTTGTTGGTTAAAATTTTTTTATGTAACCTACATAACTTCCATTTTGTGTTTAAGATTGAATTTTAATTCTAAGACCACGAGTTACAATTCCTACACCTATATATAGAGGGCCTTTCCTAACTATTTAAAATACTCTAACACTCATCCATCGTCTCTTCTCTTTTTCTAGCTATGAGTCTTTTATATTTATTCTTGAATTAAATTTCTATGAGTTTATTGGGCAAAGTAAGGTGTTGTGTGGAGCTTCAAACTTCTCATAGTTGTGTAGACTTTGAGAAGTTAACAGTGAGTGGGTGGGCTGTTGTATCCTTGAGGCGGCGTGCTTGTAAACTACTGCATCAGATATAATCTGTAGTGGCGCGAAACATCTTAAAAAGAGCGACCTATTCCGCGCCTCAACCATGCCGATCTTTACTTTTTACAACATTACATAATTTTATTTGGGGCAATATCTATCTGTTTTATTTTATAGAGGTAAGATTTGTGTATGAGTTGCAACACAAAGCATATTTTGAACAATCAACCGTTAGATTAGATTTTCCTTTTATTGAATGTCATATGTGCAAAAAATCAGGGTGATTCAACTGTCGATTTTTAAAAGATGCCAAAACGAAAAACTGTGGCTTTTTGTTCTTCAAAATATCAGTTAATTTTTTCAAAAACTGACTATTGAATCACTGTGATTTTTAGCACACATGATATTCATAAGAGGGAAATTAATTAATTTAATGATTTCTTTTTCAAAACATATATGCTTTACAATTCTCCAATGGAAATCACCTGCATCAGGTGCACCTTATATTAGCATCTTCGATAAAGTTAATAGATAAATATGATACGATGGACTGACCATAATGATTGTTATGAATTCTTATAAAGAATAATATTAAATGACTCTTGGGACTAAGGGCTTAGTAGTAGGATAGTTAGTGGGATAAGCATTAGAAGTGTCTTAGGTGTAAAAAAAGAATAATATTAGGTTTGGTTTGGCTCTTGAACAAGTATGGTGCAGCTCAGTAGTTTCAAGGCCTTTTGACCAGTGTAAATTCAGTGTTTTGAAAAACCGACGGTTGGATTGAATATTATTACTATGTATGACAGGCATGCCAAAAATCACAGTGATCTGACGGTCGATTTATGACATACAAACTGTAAAATATTTTAACACTAGCTAAAAGGCCTTGGAGCTGCTAAGCAAGTATGGCTCAGCAGCCAAACCAAAGTCAATATTAAATATTACGTGGGATAATTAAGAAATGTCTTAGGTGTATAATACAGATATGTTATCTTTATCTAATTAATGGACTACTTCGTATTTCGGTGACACTTGGATTGCTTTCTTGCCCCACGCGAATTGGCAGCTTTATACTATCCTTTTTCTTTTTCTTTTTCTTTGGTCACAAGAAACTCTTTCGTGCGGCATACTACCTGGTCAACGTGTAACATGCATGCCGTGATTCCTTACCTGTAAAGTTGTAATGCAACACGTGTTGCATATATATATATATATATTTTTGTATCCTTTCAAAATATCTGAGTTTTCACCCACTCAAAGGTTTTATATATGCACAGCAGTGTAGTTAAGTAGACTGTGCATCACGAGAGGATTAGTTTAAACTTAAATGGCAACAAGATTAGGCTTAGGAGCTTGACCCTTCATTTGAAAAATTAATAATAATCATAAATTCATGAAAAATGTTAACTAAATCATATAAATAAATTTACTTTGTTTGTTGGTTGATGTATAGATAACAAATTAATAATTATTTAAAATATAAGTCATTTTTTATTTAATTTTTTTGGGTAAGGCTCCAACAGTCAGATTTGGGACTGACATCCCTCTCATCTCGTTTCGCCATTATGCCCTTCTCTGCCGCCATCCATGGCTGATGGTGAAAGCTACGAAATGTGCAAAGATTTAGGGTTTTCAATTTGCAGACTCTCTCTCCCCTTCCTCCTATTGCTGCTTGTTGCTTTTATGTAAACAGAACAATTATATGAAGCAATAGTAGATGGATTCACTGCTTGTAAGATAAAATAGAAATAGGGCCAACATCATAATCGATCCTATAAAGACGTCCTTATACTTCTTATTATTAGCCTACTTTCACTCGGAGAGATGTTTTGAAAAACTAACCGTTGTATTAGATAATCTTTATATGTATGTCATATCTGTCAAAAATCACAGTAAACCAACAGTTGATTTTTAAAATACAGACATTTAAACAACTTTGACAGTATCTAACAGTAAATACTGTCAAAGTGTTTCATGGACTGTATTTTGAAAATTAATTGTTGGATCACTGTAATTTTTGATAGACATGTTATTCATAAGAATTTTGTTTAATCCAATGGTCAATTTTTTAAAATACCTATACTATAGCTATCGGAAGGGGTGGGCTAACGAAAAGGTAGATAAGAACGTCCTTACTTGATCAAACTTATGGTAGACAGAGACCTTGTTCCGTTGTGCAAAATTGATAAAACAAAATCTTAGGAGAAAAATATAAATTTTTTTTATAAGATTTAAGTAAAAATTTAAATAAATGATCAAAGAGCTAGCTTCATATCAAATCAATTTTTTTTTTCTCAAATTAAGTAAGAGCAAGGGCAGAGGCATGTAGGGGCTTGGGTGGGCTACAAGTTTGGCCTTTTTTTTTTTTTTTTTTTTTTAGGCTTATTAGATCACCATTAAATGAGTTTCAGCCCAGCCCAATATTTTAGCCCAAACTACCAAATTCCTAATATTCTCATATGATCACTCTCTTCCACCCTAACTACCTCATTTAACATCCTTCTATCTGTTCCTCTTTCTCGCCCTAACTCTAATATCAAGGACCGTAGGGTGCATCTTCGATAGTATATTTTCTTTTATTTGTCTTTGCACTAATCTTTGTAATGCTCGAATAGATATTTTCGTGTGTTAGTCAAATCTTTATATAATTGTGTAGACATAAATTAAAAATTAATTATAATTTCATTTACTTTATAATATTTTGGTTATTCCTTATTTAACCTAGTCCATCCCAATATTAAATTCTAGCTCCGCCCCTGAATTAGAGCAAGAATAAATGGTTAGTAAGCAAGTAGTATGACGCTTCGTTTTTGTTATTTATTATATAAACTTTTTTTTATCTCATTAAAGCCAAGTTTTCGACTCTTTTTTCAATTAATTAATTGGTCCTTGAGAAAAGTTCACTTCACTAGTTAAATGCCATACACTGCGTTGAAGCTACTACATTACTTAGAAGGAAAGAAACACACAGAATTGGTTGACTTTCAGGTTTTTTTTTTCTTGGTTTATTTGCTTGACAATTGACATGATCACATGGGTAGAATGGACCTGCAAAGTGCAAACCATCTGCGTGGCAAGATTTCAGTGGCTACCTATGCTCACCGCGTATTTTATATGCTGGGGAGAAGCATATATTCTTCCCCCAATTTCAACCGTTACGGTGAAATGATCGTATATGTATGCTTATATAATTGTGTCCCAATGAAATTCATAAATAATTGTGTGATATACATTTTGAAAAACTAAATGTTAGATTAGATATTGTACTTATACATTTTATGTATGTCAAAAATCATAGTGATCTGACGGTCGATTTCGTAGAAAAATTATTGAGAAAAATTATAATTGTTTTTAACGATCACATTTTTCCATGATAATATTTTAAAATTCTAACATTAGATTAATTTAATTTTTAGTATGTATGACATTCATAAATATAATATATAACTTAAAATTAGTTTTTCAAAATATGCAACTTATAAATTTATAATTATCTATGAATTTCATGCGTATATAAGTTATGTGATCATATGCTGACTAGATGGTACTCTACCATGTAAATCCAACACCGGCCCATGCGCACGTATATATAGAGAATCCAAAGCAAAGCTCAGCAGAGCAGACAGATTCCCACCCAAAATCACGGCCCACAAAACCAATCTCTGATCCAATCTCAGACCCAAAATCCTTCCATTTTTCTCTCTTCCGGCCATGGCGACGTCGCCGACGATTCATTCCAGTCAACTCCGTTCATTTTCACCTTTTCATAACGAGGACAAGAATGCTATGGAAACAAATCCTTTACTTTCCAGGGTTCCTATGCATACTAACAGCACAATCAGCCAGCAAAGGAGGCGGAGAGTCGCCACCGCGGCCGCCGAAGATCAGCCGGAGACGTCTGCTCGGCTGAGCCGGCAACGGTCTTTTAAGCGGGACTTCGGGCGCGCTGCCGCTGAGACGTATCTAGTTACTCGCCTCAGTTTCAAGCTCCTGCGCTACCTTGGGTACTATTTCTCTCTCTTACTCTTGGTATTTTTGGTTGCTTGACTGTTGATTGGGACTTAAAATTTCGACTTTGGATGTCCATGTACACTGTTTGATTACTAGATATGTTTATAATATGACCTTATAGTGCTTTTCTATCATATTTGGGAACTTTATGGATTACACTGTTGTTGTGACACAATGGTGTGTCTTAATTCCTAAGAAATTTGGAGTTTTAAGCCCCCTCTTTTCAATACGGTAATGAACGGATTTGAAGGCATGTAGTTCAAATTTTGTGGGTTATCTGTGAAGAAGCACGGACACTTTGATGAAGGTGCTGTGGCGGTGTTGGACACGACATTCCTCCGACATGACACTTCTCTCTTAGCCTTTTTTTTTTTTTTTTGGTCCTTCCTTTTCTTGTTTATCCTATCTTTTTTCATGAACAATTCAACTAGGACTTTTGAAAATGATACAAAGGGATGTGTTTTAAATATGCATAATCATTATATGTATAAAAATATATTTTTTTATTAATGTTGTGGCCTGGTCGTTATTTCTTAGATTTTTTAGGATTTACTGTGTGTTTAGACTGGGTTTTTACGTGTTGTGCTCTGGAGGGATGTGGAGAGATATGGAAATGAATTTTCTCTCAACCCAATTTCCATGTACATCCAAAGACTCTCTCTTTCCCTACATTCAAATTTTCACTTCACTTAATGCCTTCCTTTTCCTTCATTAGGGGAGCTTCAAACCCATGTGTGTATTGTGCTCCCCTTCTTCCTTAATGAAAGTGCCGGCTTTTATAGGGGATGTGTGATATGAGCTGTCCCATTTCCACATGGCTGATCCTCGTTGGTCCATGTGACATGCATCCATTAGTCCATATGTCACCTTTGACTTGGTCTTAGTGTTGACCAAACCTTTTATTTTGGACTTTCAACACCATGTCAGCGTGTCCGTGTCATGTCGTAATTGTGTCATGTGTCCATGTCCATGCTTCTTAGCTTCTCCATATAGGTCTTACAATATTTATAGAATATTTAAATTATTTTGGAAAGTTATTCACATAGCTTTAATATATGGGAGGGTTTAACAGTCGGGGTTAATTAGAGTTAGGAGTAAGGACCTTATGCTTGTAGGTTGAAGACTGGTGTATCTATGGTTGGTTGTTCATTTGAAAACAAAATGAATAAAAAAGGAAATAGAGGGGGCTGGGCTAAAACAGCTAGCTACCGTTCTAGTGATTGAATGAATACTTTTTTGGATGTCTCACGGAAATTGAAATGATTCTTTATGTTTTGCGATTAATTTTGTGAACTAATCCGTCACTTTGAATGGGACAATTCAACAGAAAGATACCCATCACTATAAATGGCTGTAAATATTAAAAGTGACGGCATTTCATGAATTTTAAAAAATGATCATATAACTGATGGTTATGGTGATGACTGGGACTGGTTTAATGGATTTAGGATATGTGAGCTGCTTCTCGAAGTAATATGTAGATTCGATCTCAACGATTTCAACTTTTTTCCCTAATATAATGTAATCCAACTCAAATATGTTTCACATGAGCGTGAAAACTAGATTAAGGGATAGCTTTATGGAAATTTAATATCAATATGGAGAATAAATTGGTTAATACCTCCCAATTTAGACAAATCATGATGAGCTTAAGAAGCATTTTCAGCTGTTGTAACCATTGATTTATATTCAACTTTAGTGTTGAATGTGGCCTTGGTGTTTGGATCCATGAGGAAAGAAGCATTTGCATTTGTAGTAGCTATCTCCAACAGTCAAGATAGGCAGCAAGAAGATACAACAGCTGGCGTCTGGAGTAGCTAAGATGTAGGTTCTGCTTTCAGCCTAATATTTGTGAAGGAACATGGATGCTCAGCCCAGTTAAGTTGTTAAGTTGAGTTGTTTAAAGAAGCTTTTGATAATTGGCTAACTCTATAGAGGCTTAACTACCCAGTGGGAGCAATCAAGAGTACATGATGTAGTTGGATTGGGTTGTGAAGAGAATAAGTCATCCTGGTACTGATTAATCTGAATACGCAGAAATAAATTTTTTTTTTTTGAAAGATTTCATTTAATGCTACATTAATATGTGTGTGCTATGTGAGGAAAAAGATTCAGAAGCTCAAGGTAATTTAGATGCAGTAGATGGCCAATCTGTGGGAGAAGACTCTACTAACTGCTGGAGTGAGATGGAGAAATGCAGTCAATTGAATGTCCACTTTTTTCTTGTGTGTGGGTATTAGAAGCACCAAGAATAAGGAACCTATTTTGTAAGATTACCAGGGTCATTGAAAACATGATGAGTGGCTCTAGAGTCCACCACCCAACTCATTACGTATGGAGATTAAAGAGAACGAGATTATTTAGATTGTTTAAGGGCCTAATGTTGGGTTATATGGAATGCGTAAGGGCTTATTATTGGGCATCCTCGAAGGAAATGCTGTTCTCCTCTTTTGAAGGCATCATCCTATTGTGAGCATCCACCTTGAAGTAGGCAGTTCCATCAAGATGGGGAGAACTTGATGGAGGAATTCGAGGTTTAGCATCATGTGCCTAGCACGTGAGGTCCTCTTAGGGCATCGTATGATGTGTTACATGTGTATTCCCCTTGCCCCCATGAGTGATTCACACAACCCCAAAAGTGGAGCAGATTCACTTGCTCAAACGAGTGAATGATTCTTTGGGTTAACCGGCACTCCCCTCAAGTGTGCCAATTCGAGGAGTATTAACTCCATTTTTGCGTGTCCTTCAAAGTAGCGAGGCTCTGGTTTGGTGGTGATCCACCACTGATTTGAGTGCTATGGATCTGTTGGTCCATCTACCTTATTGATCAATTTTAATAGGCAGCAATATTAACAATAAACACCATGTTACCTAAAAGGTGCACAATAACAGGAAATTTTGATTCACATTGACCCTAACCAATACCCTAAGTTTATTACCCTAAATTGAAATCCATAATCCATTACCTAGGAAAAAAAAAACTAGAGACTAAGATAGAAAGTCATGTCAGAGGAAGAGGAGGAAAAAAGAAAAAGGAAAATGCTGAGAATCCACTAAATGACTCAATCTAGTAATTCACACATTAAAAAAATCAAAAATAAATAAATATATATTAACTCACAGGCAAGTCGTCGATGCTGATGGCAATGATGGAGATGACGAGCTTGCCGAGCTGTGCGAGATTGGGAGTGTGGGCATGAGGGAGAAGAGAGAGGCTGAGGAGATCTTAGATCTGTGTCCATTGAAGAGTAAAAGACAGAGAACTTAGACAAATGGGGTTTGCATTTCTCTGATGAATGGCCAACCGTAGCTTATTAGTGCCTTTATGTTGTCCGCCATAAAATGACATAGTTTTTGGTTAAAAAAATATATACAGGTTTGGTTTGGTTTAAATGGCCATTTTTTTTTTACTTGCATCAAAACCGAGCAGGCAAAAAAGAATTATGATAAACCGAATCAAACCGTACCGTTGAGGTAAGAAAACCTGACTAAACCATTTTTCCGGTCTGGTTTGGTTCGGTTTTGCAGTTTGGCCTGTTTTTTTCACCTCTAGTTAACAGTGCCCATTTGCCTAAAATAATAATATTTATTACTTTCAATTAATGTTATTTTCCTGTATAATCCAAACAGCATGAAAACATAAGAAAATAATTTTATGTGTAAATGATTTTACATTGTAATTAATTTTACATAGTCAATCATTTTACAATGAAACAAATATAGCCAAAAAGAAAACGAACTGGAGAAGATTTGTGACTTGTTTTAGATTTTGAAGCTAAAGATAGCCACAAACATAAAAGATGAGGGAGAGCAAAGAAGGATCAAGAATAGAGAGCTATTGTTATTTTGAATGAGTACCTTGTGTCTAATTGCTTTACAAACAAAGATATGTAAAATATTATTGAATATTGGCGACCCCTAAACAATTTTTTTATTTCCAACATTTTTAGATAAGGAGTTAGCTTCTTGGCAGTGAATGGGAAATAGTGGAATTATAGGAGGACATTTAGAGGCAAAGATGTATTTTTGTATAGCTTCTCAAGATGTGTGTCAACTTGTCTTGGATTAGGGATGAACATTGGGTTACTTAACTTGATTGTCTTGGCCTGACTTGTTAGTGGGCATGTGCTACCATTTGGGCCTACAGGACATGGGAACGAATTTTTTGCTATCTAAATTTTGGTCCAGGCCTTGGCACTAGAAGATCAATTGCAATCTGATGAAACTTAGTATCCAAATTGCAAGCCAATGCAAGTGACTTGTAATCGTATTATTTTCTTCATTTGTCTTCATTTATTAATTAATGGATTTATTTCATTCATTTATTTATTTATTAGGGGGGGGGGGGGGGGGGGGTTTTTTGGGTTTTTTCCGGGGGTTTTTTGGGTTGGGGGGGGGGTTTTTTTAGTGCCCAATTAAAAGTAAAGA
>JAESVK010000669.1:2845508-2879416 GCA_017140935.1 Hamamelis virginiana | reverse complement strand
TATGACTTTGTACCGGGTAGTTATTGCTTGATGGGGGCAGTTTGTTAATCGACCATTCTACTTAACTACTACTATTATTTATTTATTATTTTTTTTTACATATTTTCCCACATTACTTGTTGAGTCTTGAAAATTTTGTGGGGGTTATTTTGGTAAATCACTATGGTTCACCATAAGCAAGCCACCTTGGTATATAATAGTACAAATATGATTTGTACATTAATATACTAAATTGTGCCTATGAAATTTTTCATCTCATGATTCATATATATATATATATATATATATATATATATATATAGAGAGAGAGAGAGAGAGAGGAATGCTAAGGTCACGTCGACCTGATGCAAGTTGCATCAAGTCACCTCAATTACAATAATTTGCACAATATATTTTGAAAAACCGACCGTTGAATTTGATACCCATCTTATGTATGTCGTGTATGCCAAAAACCACAGTGATCCAACGGTTAGTTTTTGAAGAATGTCAGTGTGAAAAACTGTAACTTTTTTGTTCTTCAAACTGTCCCCATTTTTTCAGTCTGTTTCAGAAGAAACAGATTGGATAACTGTGATTTTTGGCAGACATGACATACATAAGAGGAGTATCAAATCCAACTATTGGTTTTTCAAAATATACTGTGCAACTTACATAAGAGGTGACGTGTTGCAACTTACATACCTTAGCATTCCTCTGTGTGTGTATATATATATATATATATATTTCTTGGATAAAGGAGCCCTTGTATCTTCTCGATTGGATGATAGATATATTTTTTTCTCTTTTTCTTGGGCTGATTCTACGGTGAGCCTATTGTCATTACTTCAATGTCTCAAGGTTCATGTAATAGAGGTGGATAGGAGGATGAGGTGTTTTAGGAGTTTTGGCTTTCTCCCAGTTAGGACATTTTACAAATGTTCTGCTTGCACAGGTGGTGTTTCTTACAGGATACAATCACCACTGCCTTGAAGAGCTGAAGATGGTTTTCACTTGAATGACCATGGCTCTAAAATGACTTTAGCCTTTGATCATAGAATTTTGAGAAATTGTTGATTTCAGATAAGTGGTACACACAATTCAAAACAGTGACAGGATGTGGCCAATCTCTCGATTACTCAGTTCCTACTTTAGCTGCATTTGCAATTGTTTTTGGCCAACTTCAATATTAGTATATGACGTAGGTGATGTCTTGGACCATGCATAGTTTGGTTTATTGGTATTCTTTCTTTCTTTCATTTTTCTTTTGTTTCCTGTCAAAACATTTCGACTAACCTGGAATTTGGTTTACATAACTTATATTTGCAATATGATATGCTTTTTAATCATTTATTTTTATTCAGGGTAGGCTACCGGTGGATCTCAAGATTTCTTGCACTTTCTTGTTATGCCATGTTACTTATGCCTGGCTTTCTTCAAGGTGCGTGTCATGTGATATTTTTGCTGAAAATCGTATTGGTTACTACTTATTTTTATACTTAAGCTTGTGCGTAAAATTGTTAGGGTCTCAAAGTTTAGAGATGTTGTTGCTTTTCAGACACAAAGTGCCTCATTTGCATGATTACCTTCTTTCTTTCCACTTCCAAGATTGTCTGAATTTATATTCATAAAAAGAAGAAGAAGGATTTTACGATATAGGTGGAGAAGATGAAAACATGAAGGGAAATCCAAAAAATTGAACTAGGAAGGACAACACATAACCACCCTCTCTCTCTCTCTCTCTCATTTTAGATTAGTTAAGAGTTTAGGTGTTTTGTTTTTTAAAAAGGTTCTCTCTCTCCTTGGAGTCTGGACTACAAAATTTTAATTTACGTTAGAAAATTGTTTTTTACGATTCTCTTCTCTTTTGGGGTTTTTCGATAGTGTGTTTAGGGTGGTGGTTGAAATTTCAGGTTTGTAAGGGATAAGGTTGAGGTGGGAATAAGTTTTTTGTTGCGGTTGCCAATGTTTTCATTAAAGACGGAGTATTTGAGTGTGGTGATGATGATGTCGTGGTCCCCCTACTCAAGCTAAGGTATCTCAAAATCTCCAAAGTGGCAGGACAATTTCAGGTTTGTAAGGGATAAGGTTGAGGTGGGAATCAGTTTTTTGTTGCGGTTGCCAATGTTTTCATTAAAGAAAGAGTATTTGAGTGTGGTGATGATGATGTCGTGGTCCCCCTACTCAAGCTAAGGTATCTCAAAATCTCCAAAGTGGCAGGACAATTGATGGTGATCAATGGGAAGATGCATTGCCCTCAAGCTTAGTTAATAATGCACCTGAAAACGACAAGCAGTTCCCGGAGCGGCAGTTGGTTCAGCATAAGAAGATGAAGTGGCAGTTTGAGATCCCTTTTGTCTTCATCTGCTTTTTTCCATAACATTTTTTTTCTCTCATCCGACTCTGAACTAGGCTTTGGTGCACCAGCCAGCCCTCGTAGCGGCAAAATGGCAGTGGTGAAGATGGAGGAAAGGGATAGAGCTTGTGATTGGGTATTTTTTATTTAGAAGTGGAGATGAAAATATGATGGTTATTGATAATCCATCAGCTTGTGCTTATATATATATATATATATATATATATATATAAAGTCCTCTTCATATAAGGTGCACCTGATGCAAAGTTGCATCAAGTGGCCTGTTTATGGAAAGTTCGTGGTCCTTTTAATATAAGGTGCACCTGGTGAAAAGTTGCATCAAGTGACCTATTTATGGAAAGTATGGTATATTTTTGAGAAACCGATGGTTGGATTTGGTGTTCTGCCTGTACACATCATGCATGCCAAAAATCACATTGATCCAACGAATGGTTTCTCAAAAAAACCAAAAAAACTGAAGTTAAATGTCACTGTGTAGTCCAACAGTAAAAAATATCACAAATTTTCATGTCGGTTTTTTGAGAAGCAGCCGTTGGATCAATGTGATTTTTGACATACATGATGTGTAAAAGTGAAACATCTAATCCAACAGTCAGTTTCTTGAAAATATATCGTGAACTTTCCATAAATAGGCTACTTGATGCAACTTTGTATCAGGTGCACTTTATATTAAAAGAACTATATATATATATAGAAACAATCTGGTCAGGGTACCCTGACTTTAAGCTAAAGTCAGCAAAGGTGATTCCACCATTGGATCAAAATCTGTGGCTTAGATTAAATCACTTAAACTACCCAGATTGCAACCCGCAAAGGAACCCAGCCCCGAAAATCTTCACCCAGCCGCTCTCCATTCAACATTGAGGGTTCTCCATCTCTGGCGGTGTAGCTCCTTCTGGCGTCAATCTCTGGTATCAAGCTCCATCAACATCTCAAGTGATATTTAGGGTGCTTATAGGTACAAAAAAAAAAATCACTTCACTGGAAGAAAACTATACAGATGGATTCATTCACAAAATTATATGAAAAATACAATGAATATTATATGAAAAATACAATGAAATAATTCAATTCACATGAGTGCCCTCTCCTCCTGCAAGCCGCTCAATTTCAAGCTGAACTCGATCTCCTCCAACTCTACTTAATTCTAACAAATTACAAGCCACCTCAGTGACACCTTCACCATGCGCAAGTGCCATGGCTTGCACTGATGGAAGTCCACCTCCTCTCCCTCTTATTCGCTTTGCAATTCTACGAATAGCTGCAATATCGGTAGAGAAGACTAGAACATTGTAGTTGTCGAGCCACCTCGTTGCTCCAATTTCAATGAGGCAATATCTGACTTCAGAGGCAAGGACTTTGTTTTTGGTCCCCTCGGAGATTGACGCCGGAAGGAGCTACGCCGCTGGAGATGGAGAACACTCAATGTTGAATGGAGAGCGGCTGGGTGAAGATTTTCTTTGATTTAGGGCAAGTGAGAAAGCGGGTTGGGGCTGGGTTCCTTTGCGGGTTGCCTCCTTACGTGGGTTGCCATCCGGGTAGTTTAAGTGATTTAATAATCTAGGCCACAGATTTTGATCCAATGGTGGAATCACTTTTGCTGACTTTATCTTAAAGTCAGGGTACCTTGACCAGATCGTTTCTATATATATATAATCTCTCTTATTGAATACCCATCATAAACTTGCTTAAAAAGACTTAAAAGGTCGTGCACGAGTGCTTAACAATGATTAGAACTACTCACAATTAAAACCAATAAGAATGGACAAAATCTGCATTTTTCACCAGTTGGATCGATCTTACAAATAAGGCTGGATCGATTTAAACCTTTCTGTCCATAGGATCGATCCAATTCTGCAAATCAAAAATAGGATTGATCCTACAATAATAGCTGGATCAATCCAAAGTATGCAATTTTAAAAAATAATTAATTTTTAACAATTTTTCAACTGAAAAATCATACAAGGATCATACGTAGGTACTTTAGACCAACTAAATCACCTAAGGTCATAAATATATCTTATGTTCTAGGTCTTTCTTACCTTCCTAGGCATTAAACCTCATAAAAACACATCTTACCAAATGTTGTCACATGATGAGGTATTTTGTTTTTTTTTTTTTTGGATAATTATGATGAGGTATTTTGACAATCCCCTGAACTTTGAGTTTGAAGGTCTTGATTTTCTAGGTATTTTGAGCTTGTGAAAACTTTCAGACAGACTTTTGACATCCGAATTAGCAATTACATAAATGTGTAAAACCTAACAGTTTATATTACCTTCCACAAAACAATTGTTTCTTTTCTAGTCTCGTAGTTATATTCCACAAATTTTCTCCACAATAGGTCCATTCTATACCTCCATATTTTTTTTTTACCTAGTATGCATTATGGAATTGGCAAGTGGGTTTAACACCAACCAGTCATATGATAATCTAGTGTACGTCACCTTCTACCTGATGAGATGCTATTTAGCATTTCTCCGTCAATTCTTTCTATTGTAACTATTACATAAACTTTTCTAATCTTTTAGGTGCCAAGTGGAGCATAAAATAACCATACACTGGGAAATTTGATTTAGTATTCTTAATCAGAGATACCCATCCTTATTCGTAGAAGAATCCCATTTTTTGTGAAGTAAATCTTTTCAAAGTTCAAATTACTTTACCATCAAATATAACTCAACTCAATACATCTCAATGAAGCCATATAACCAACCTACTTTGGGTTGGCCTTACAAATTCTTATATTCCATTAAACTCAATTAGGGCCTTATCCTTTCTTGAGAGTTTATCCAGTTTTGTATCTCTACCTCGACCCATGTTCTTTTTGGCCTTCATTTTACCCTTAAAAGTATCTTTTAACTTGAATCAAATTATTCCTTCTTACTGATGTAGTCATTCGTCTTCATTGCAAGTGACTCAATCATCTTATTTGAACTTCTCTAATTTTGTCCTCAATTGGTGCTACCTCTTCCTTCTCAAAGGGAGAAGTAAGATGAGTTGGCTTGTCCACTTTGTATCCCAAGTATTTGGTAAGGTCATCTAGTGTGCAACCCAACATCATTTTTATGTGAAATTCTTTAATCATATTGATGTTTTCAATCACCACTTAGCAACATTTGCCCGCCAGTTTGACTCTAGGTGCTTCATCATTGTTCTCCTACATTGATTCTCAACCAAACTAAACTTTGTTATGGTTGAAATCCCACACCGCCCAAATACAAAACTTTACATATCTTCTGCTTGTCCAATTTTCATGCACAATCCCAAGCGTAGGATCAAAAAGTGTCTAGCATAATACATGGGAGTCCTATAGTAATTTCCACTGGGATTGGGTGAAGAGAGAGTGATTCACTTAGGATTTGGTACCCAAAGAATTGTAAAAGGAAGGAGAAATCATGGTATTGTGGTTTGACAGTGTGGTATTGTTCTAATGTGTGAAATAAGTTTGAAAATATGAAAATGAAATGATTGAACTCTAAGTTTTCATTCCACCCATAGCTAAGGCATATGATTCTCTCTAAAGACTATAACTCCATCAAGATTCATTGAAGAATAATACTAATAATAGGATTGGTCAATAAAAGCATAAAACTAAAGTAAAATGAGGTTGAATGATATTAAATACTCTCATTGGCATTTTGACAAACACCTCGAGTGCATGTAATATCAAGCACTATATGTACCAAGCTTAAGCTTATTAACAAGTAGTCAAGAAGATGCAAAACCAAGAGGGTAAAAGATTTGAAGAGCATTTAATATCATCCAACTAACTTTCAAAGCAAAAACTGGAGAGAATCACAATACCTTCGTTGTGGGGGTGAAAATCTACCCTTGAATCGAACCTTGGTGGTTTAGCTAGCCATTAATGCAAGAAACATCAAAATAAAAAAGAGAGAGAGAGTAAATATAGGGTTTTAAATAAAAAAAGCCAAATGATTCTTTGTATTCAAACTAAAGTTCTTACAATGCTTGAAAGTAAATACAAAGGAAAATACACTTAGATTAAGAAACTATAATGGATTCTATTATAAAGAGCTACAATGAAAATTTAAAACTAACCCAACTCTAGAAGAGAAGAAAAGAGGCAAGAGAGTGCAGAACCCCTTCTCTCTAGCTGAAAAAGTGTTTAAATACCCCTCCCTTAGGGCAACAAGCTTGAGAGAAAAAAGACCAAAAAACCCCTCATTAAAAACCCAAAATTCCCCAAATGTCTAGTTCTCTGGGTCCTACTACCAGTAGTAGGGAGTAGTATCCCTACTACCTGTTAAAATGCATTCTGTGTTTTGGTCACTTTGTTGAAGATGTTCCTCCCACCGGTAGAAAAGCAATTCGCCTTGCTGCTGATGAGCTACTACCGGTAATAGGTAACCCTATAACCGTTAGCATGGACTAAAATATCAAATATATCTATGATATATCTCTGATAAATCCGTATATGAG
Source organism: Hamamelis virginiana (assembly GCA_017140935.1). NCBI lineage: Eukaryota > Viridiplantae > Streptophyta > Magnoliopsida > Saxifragales > Hamamelidaceae > Hamamelis > Hamamelis virginiana. Next base: position 2,872,620 of record JAESVK010000669.1, on the reverse strand, counting down.
AGGGTATCGATACAATATTAGACATACATATCTTTACCAATATTTACCGATGTTTCTATAACTATCAGTCTGAGGTGGATATTCTTTTGTATTCAAGATTATTGATTGATGTAAAGGAGATATATTTAAAATTTGGGAAAATGACATTTAGTACTTTTAACTTTGGGGTGAATACCAATGCGGTCCCTCGACTTTACTTTTACTTGATTTAGTCTAATTTTTTAAAAAGATGTACCAATGTGGGACATTAACTAACGGAATGTTGAATTTGAATTAACATTTTGTCTATTAAAATTGAACGCTGGTGACTAGATTGTTGATGGAATTAACATTAACTGACTGGTAGTCCGGTCAGTAGCCGTCAATTTTAACAAATGAAATGTTAATTCCGTCAATTAAGGTCCCACATTGGTACAACTTTTAAAAAATTTGGATTAAATCGAGCAAAAGTAAAGTTTAGGGACCACATTGGTATTCACCCAAAAGTTGAAGGTACTAAAATGTCATTTTTCTCTTAAATTTTTTAATGTTATGTAACATTATGATGTAGAATTTGTAGAAATTTGTGATTTATTTTGCCTAGCGCGGCATACTTTATTGTACCTAATACAATACAAACTTATCATATATATTAGTTAGATTAGAATATTAGGGTTTGGTGAGAAGAAGAAGGAGAAGAATGAATTCACGTGTAGGAGAGTAGGCTCTGTGTTACTGTTCATGGCAGCCACAAATCTAATTATATTATATATTGAGATATTACAAAAATACCCTTAATACATACTAACTACTAATTCTAACAATATTTAATTTGCAATGTTTTGATTCTAAATTGTGTATTATAATTGAATTCATTGTTTTGCAAAATTTCATTGAAAATTTCCATGTTTTAACAAATAATATCCATCATATCTTTAAATTGATATCGATATTTTCAATACAATCTATATATCTGTTGATATATCCATATTTTGGGTTTATCGATATATGTGTCGAAACTGATATTTAAGTTTTTGACCATTAGTAGAGCCGACTAGAGCCAAAACATACTTATACCCTTCCAAAAGCTCCTCCACGTGATTTTTTTTGAATCCTGATGCATTTGAACAAATTTCTTGCCTCCAATTAAAGCTCTAAAGCCATTTGTTATTCCCTAGTTCCTACAAAACAAAGAAATTACAGTTTTGAGAGTAACATGTATCAATAGGCTATGAGTTAATGTGATTCATACAACAAAATGGGGTGTAAACCCTTGCCAAGCATGTGATACCCGTTTGGGACCTTCCTCGATTGAGTCTAGTTAGACACAAGTCTGATTAGAGTTTAGTTAAAATAGAGTCTTGGTTGCTATTTATCTTATTAGAATCCTATTTTCTATTTATTTATCTGATTAGAATCCTAGTTGCTATTTATTTTCTTATCAGAATTCTAGTTGCTATTTATTTTCTTATTAGAATCCTAGTTTTTATTTATTTTCGTATTTAGAGTCCTAGTTGCTATTTTCTTATTAGATTCCTAGTTGCTATTTATTTTCTTATTAGAGTCCTAGTTTCTATTCTCTTATTGGAGCACTATCTCTATATAAAGGGTTGTAAGTCTCTCTTTTGAATAATGAATAAGAATTATAAAATTTCCAGCAGCTATTGAAGCTCTTGATGGGTTGTGTGATGCAATCCTAACCCTAGGTGTGATGCCTAAGGGTCCTCGGGTGTGAGGCCTAAGGTTCTAGGAGTGATTCCTAGATTAACCCCTCCTCCTACTTCTTCTTTTCTCTTCTCTTTTATTTTCTTTCCCGCTGTGCTGCTGTATTTATTTATATTCTGCCATAAACCTTGATTTCAAGTCCTTTAACCCTCAAAACCCTACCTTCCTATAACCATAAACCTTCACCAATCTTTAAACCTTAACTCCAGCACCCAAAATCCATTGCTGTCCAGAACTGCTGGCAAGTGTTCTTTGTGTTTCCAGCCAATGTCTTACCCAAAGCAATACTCTATTCCTACCCTAACCCATGTACAAAGCCTACCATCCCTCAACCTTGGATTTCTTCCTCTAAACATCCTGCATCACCTTGCCATTCTTGGGTCTATTCTGCGACAATTGTCATTCTTGAGTCCACGTGTCTAGGACTGTTCTTGGGTCCATTCCAACCCATTTGCCTTATTTCGGCCTGCACATGAGAGGGAGTGTTGAAATCCCACATCACCCAAATATAGGACTTGACCTGTCCTCGTATACTTGTTTGGGCCCTCCACCTACAAGCTTAGGCTTTTAGGTTTGAAACTTAACAGTTTAAAACATTCTCCCCCCCATTTCCTTATTTCATTCTTGAAGCCTTCCATGGTTGAGATATCCCTAGATAGTAATTTATTTTATTGTGGCCAGTGGCTGCACAAGAATTCTATCAGTTGTGCCTCTGTTATCTTTTTGAAGCGATGTTGTCTTTTTGAAGTAATTGAAGGCTTCAGGTTCATGGCCTGTCGATGATAAATGCAGAAGTTCTCTTACCTTCATGGTTACCCTTCATAAGGCACTTGAGAACCCTTTGATACAAATCTTTAGATATCAGGGTTCAAATTCTGCATTGGTTCTATCTCCTTCCCTGCTCCTTGCCTGTTGATGCTTCTCAAGACCAATTTCTGCAGTGCCAAAATCCCCCTTTGTGCTTATTGTTCTTTTCGATTCCTGCAATAATGTTTACAGTACATTGCATATATAGGCTGGGGATCCTGATTATAATGGAAAAAGCTGGATATATCTCTGTTGTTCAGTTCTGACAGGACAAAAAGTACTCATTTTTAGACCAGATACCTATTAACTGATCACATGGCAACCCACATATTCTTGTAGCACTTAGATTTGGCTTGTATCAAGGTTAACTTCTGCACATATCATTAACTTGTTGGATTTGGCCACTTGTATATTAATCAATTAGACATAACTTGCCTGTTAATCTTTGACAGTTGCATATTACTATTACTTCTCAAGCCAGGTCCGCCGGAGTATTGTTTATGGAGATCAACCGAGAAATAGGTATGTGATGATTAGCTGTTTATTTTATTTCTCTTTTCTATATTCAATGAACTTGTTCATCATATGCATAGTCACTGGATTTAATCCAAAAATTGCTGTTACAATTGTTATTTTGCAGGTTGGATCTGTATTTCCCGACAAATTGTAATGGACCAAAGCCAGTTGTGGTATTCATAACTGGTGGAGCCTGGATTATTGGGTGAGTAATGAAGCTAGTGTTTCCCATGTGGTACAACTGAAGTTACAGTTTATTTTTAGAAATCCTACGCTAGACCACAAAGGCATGACTACGTAGAGAGTATCACTGCCTAACTGAGATGAGAAGGCCTCTGGAAGGATTTAAGTTCTATAATAACACTGAAAGACAATTCTTTTAGTTTAATTGCAAAAGTATTCTTTATATCTTGGTTATAGTGGTAAGGTCATCAGGGTGGGGTTTGAGATTCAAATGCATGGCATGCCCCTTTGGAAGTGGCAGTACTATTGTCTATGTTATTATTGAAAATAATTGCAGTTTTACACTTCATAAACACAAGGGGATGTCTTGGACTCTTAAGAAGTATGGAGATGGACATGTGCACAATTATGACACGACACAGACACATCGACACAGCAGATCCTAAAAAATCCAGGATGCGACGAGGTGGGGCTATGGCATTAATAAAAACCATATATTTTTATACAGAAAATTATATTATATAATGTGGCATGACATACGTTATTCATAACACACCCCTTTGTATCATTTTCGAAAATCCAAGTTCAAAATTTCACGAAGAAGATGGGATAAAAAAGAAAATGAAAAAGGAGGCAAAGATAGAGGTGCCATGTTGGAGTCATGTTGGAAGAGTGTCGTGTCCGACATTGCCACAGTACTTCCAAAGAAGTGTCCATGCTTCTTAGCGGGGACTTTTAGCAAAGGTTCAAGGGGATGCAGGGACAGGCCATTGAAGCCTGTCCATACTGGAGTGGAGGATGATCTGGGATGGAAGCTTTGTGCTTCTGAAGTTCAAATTGCATTTATTAATTGAATCAATATGTCTAGCCAACACTTCTAACATGGGTAAAAAGTTAATATCTGGAGTGTCATTCTTATGTTTGGTTTTAGTCCTTGTTACCTGTTTAGAAGTGTTGACTGGATATACTTTGTTAATTCAACAATTTCTAATCATATTGTTTGTTCAAAATGAAACATCATAAGGTGTGTCATGAGGTGAACGGTAATATGGTCTACCATGATACGATTAATCATTTACTAGTATCTAGGAGATTTGATTTAGGGTTATATTAGGTTAATATATATTAATGAATATATATATATATATATATATATATATATATATATATTATTTCGTTTCAATAGATGTATTTTATCTAAATCCAACTTCGAGTAATGTCAGTGTGCATTCAATTTTTTTTTTTTTACCCCTCTAATTCTTCTAATTACTGACATCATTCTCTTGCATCATAAATTGCCATTTCTTTATTTTATTTTGTTTTGTTGCCAAGTAATCTGTAGTTTTATGTTGACGCAGGTACAAAGCATGGGGTTCGCTTCTAGGAAAGCAGTTAGCAGAAAGAGACATCATAGTGGCATGTATTGATTACAGGTGTTTGGTTTAGTTCAAGCAATACCATGTCTTAGTCCACAATCTATATTTTCGAATATTTGCTGTTTTGGAGAAAGTATATGGACAGACATTGGGTGCTGATATTTTGGCACTCGTTGAACACCATGTCCATCATTAACATGATGTGCATCCATAAGCTAAACCTTTTTCTAAGAATCAATGGATCAAAGATAAATGGAGGGATAAGATACCCCTCGGGATATAGATTTCCATTTTGTAAACAATGTGGATTTCAAAGGATGCGAAGTTATTTGATCATTTGTTCATTAATGTCCAAAACAATTACTCAATCAAGTTTTATTTTACCATTATTTGATCACTTCGTTGGACTTAAGCTGAAGATTTCCGAGAGAAAGAATTGCTCTAATTTTTCATTACTTTAGAATGAAAAATACAACGTAATATATAGGAGATGGTTGCAATATGCAAGCCATAAAACTAGGACCAAATCAAGCTAATAGAGGAAAATCCTCAACTAAACTAGGAAAGAAAATAAACGATGGAATCTGGTAACATAATACCAGTTTTTCCTTATTAAAGTACACCAAAAATATACTAACACAATCCCTAAAATTTTTTACTAACTTTAAGCAAGAATTCCACACTCCCCCTCAAGCTGGGTTACATACACACGGCTTGTGACTCAGTTCTTCAAAGTTAGTTCTTGGAAGAGCTTTAGTGAGTATGTCTGCCGTTTGGGACCTTGTAGGGGTGTAAACTAGCCGCACAATTGCTTCTCAATCTTCTCAGTGATGAAATATCGATCTATCTCGATGTGCTTTGTTCTGTCATGATGCACGGGGTTCTTTGCGATGCTTATGGCAGCTTGGTTGTCACAGAACATCTTGATGGGCTTCTCAATTGCTACTCCCAGCTCACTAAGCAGTCTTCGTATCCACATTCCTTCACAAATACCAAGAGCTAGTGCTTTAAACTTAGCTTCTGCACTACTTCTTGAGACTACGGGTTGTTTCTTGCTTCTCCAATTCACGAGATTTCCACAAACATAGGAACAATACCCAGATGTCGATCGCCTGACACATCCCCGACCCAATCTGCATATGAGAAGACTTCAACATCTCTATTTTCATTCTTCTTGTATAACAGACCTCTTCCCGGAGTCATCTTAAGATACCTCAAAATTCTATTTATAGCTTCCATATGTTCTTCTATTGGGTTGTTCATAAACTGACTTACAATGCTAACAGATAAACCAATATTAGGTCGAGTGTGTGAAAGCTAGATAAGTCGCCCTACAAGTCTCTGATATCTCCCCCTGTCGACTGATGCACTATATTTTTCAGTTCCTATCTTCTTGGTTGAATCCATTGGAGTGTCTGAATAGTTTATACACGTCTCCTTTAGTAAATTCAGAGCATACTTACGTTGGGAGACAAATATACCTTTCTTAAATCGTGTTACCTCCATGCTAAGAAAATATTTAAGATGACTGAGGTCTTTGATATCAAATTCCTTGACTAAAAGCTTCTTCAATCTCAATTGTTCCTCCTCATAGTCACCAGTTAGAATGATGTCATCAACGTATACAATTAGTACTGCTATCTTCTTTTCTGGAGAGAATTTCACGAACAATGTGTGATCTGCCTGACATTGGGTGTATCCATGCCTAACCTCTGACTTTGCAAACTTGTCAAACCATGCACGAGGAGATTGCTTGAGCCCGTATAGAGATTTTCTAAGCTTGCACACCTTATTGTTGTTGAAAGAAGTTTCTAGTCCCGGTGGTATCTCCATATACACTTCTTCAAGATCACCATTCAGGAACGCATTCTTGACATCCGGTTGATGTAATGGCTAATCTCGGTTTGCTGCAAGGGAAATGAGAACTATGATAGTATTGAGTTTGGATACTGGAGCAAATGTTTCTTGGTAATCTATTCCATAAGATTGAGTAAAGCCCTTAGCAACAAGACGAGCTTTTAGCCTCTCAATACTTCCATCAGCCTTATGTTTGATAGTAAAGATCCACTTACAACCAACTGGTTTCTTTCCAGGGGGAAGATCTGAGATTACACATATGTCATTTTTCTCCAAAGCTCTAATTTCTTCATTGACTGCCTTTCTCCATTCTGGATTCTTGAGAGCCTCCTGAATAGAATTAGGGACCTGCACATTATCAAGAGCCGAAACAAATGCCTGGTAGTATGGTGACAATCCTCCATACAAAACAAATTTGCTGATGGGATGATTTGTGCATGATTTGTGCCTGTTCTAACACCCTTTCTCTGAGCAATCGGGATATTTGAATCATCAATAACAGGTGCAGCATTATCAAGATCAGAAGTTCCCTTACCTAAATGAATTTGAATAGGTTTTGGACTCGGCTCAGATTCTTGGTCATGTGTGAGAGGTGTTGAGTATTTCATCTCCCTCTCGGGCCTCTTCCTCCCAGCATAGACACGAAGCTCATTATTTGCAATTGTGGTGATTTGGAGTGATTACGGACAGGAGATTGAGGTGGGCTTGCAGGAGGATGACTCTCGGATTGTTCAGGATTGAGTTTTGAATGGCATGATCAATAGTCTCTGGTTGAATGGTATTTGGCTGTGAAATAGGTTGGGATGATTGTGAGGAGTCCCCGGGCTGAAGTGAGTGATCAAGATGATATTCAATTCCAGGATGAGTGTCCCAAAGTTGATATTCCCTCATGTTCTCCCCCTGAATTTCAGATTTGGGGTAGTAGGCTTGGTGTTCGAAGAATGTCACATCCATTGAGTTGTATACCTTTTTGGTGATGGGAGAATAGCACTTATAACCCTTTTGGTTTGATGAGTACCTGAGAAAGATACATTTTATGGATTTAGGGTCTAATTTGCTACGATTTTGCTGATGTATATGAACAAATGCTGAGCACCCAAATATTTTAGGGTCTAATGAAGAGATGATTTTGGTATGTGGAAAGGTCTGGAGGAGAACTTGACAAGGAGTTTGGAATTTGAGAATTCTGGAGGGCATTCTATTGATGAGATATGTAGCTGTAAGGACTGCCTCTCCCCAGAAATGCTTTGGAACGTGAGTGGAACATGAGAGACCGTGCTACTTCTAACAAGTGTCTGTTTTTTCTTTCTGCGACCCCGTTTTGTTGAGGGGTGTCAACACAGGAACTTATGTGAACTATGCCCTGACTCAAGAGGTAAGTACCGATGACAGATTTGAAGTATTCTTTGGCATTATCAGTTAATCTTGGTCTGGAATTGAGTTTGTATCATGGAATTGAAATTTTGAAAAATTTGACCAACTTCAAACTTCTCTTTCATAAGGAATACCTAGGTCAATCTAGTGTGATCATCAACAAACGATACAAACCATCATGTTTCTGTTATATTTTTTACTCTTGAGGGGCCCCACACATCAGTACATCACTGTGAATCATGGTAAATGGGCGAGATGGTTTATATGGAAGACTGGGATAGCTACTACGAGTATGTTTGGAAAATTGGCAAATTTCACAACTGAAAAACTTTGAACTTTTATTGATAAACAAAGAGGGAAATAGTTTTTGTAGATACATGAAATTCGGATGACCAAGGCAATAGTGCCATAACATAACCTCACTATCATTATTGACACAAGAATTTAAAACTGATTGACTCTTAAAGGACACGCAACTTGTATTATGAGCTTGTCTTCTTAGAGGAGTATCGTCTTTGAGAAGATAGAGTCCAGAACACATCTTAGCACTGCCAATCTTCCTCCCTGAATCCAAGTCCTGAAATTCACACAAGTTTGAGAAGAATTTAGTTACACAATTAAGATCACGAGTCAATTCACTAATTGAGAGTAAATTACAGTTTAGATTAGGGACATGGAGAAAAGAGTTTAGAGTTAGGTCCTTTGTAATCCTGACTAAGCGTGTTCCCTCAACTTTGGATAGGGATCCATCAGCTATTTGGACTGTATAATTCTCATTACACAGGCTGTACTCGTGAAGTATGGTTGCGTCTCCTGTCATGTCATCTGATGCTTCAAAGTCAATGATCCGTGGACTCATGTACCTTTTATTAGCTGTAAAGGCTTTTGAAAAATTACTTTTTTGTGCTAACATGCCAGTTCCATAGACAGAAGTACTTGACTGAGATAGAGAGTTCTGACTAAAGAGTTTCTGTAAAACCTCAAGCTGCTCTTTGGTGAAAGGGCTTGTCTTAGTTGGGGAAAGATTGTCCTCTTTGGTAGCAGCAACATTGGCACGGCTCTATCTGTCATTCGCTGGTCGTGATGGCTTCCAATTAGCAGGTTTGCCATGAATTTTCCAGCAATTTTTTCTGAGATGTCCTGGTTTGCAGCAGTGGTCACACCAAGGTCTCCCTTTTCTCTGTCGATTTTCATTCTTGTTGTTCGACGGGAGTCCTCGAGCTACAAGAGCAGATCCTTCAAGTGTTGGAGTAGAGTTTTGAAATCCCATCATCACCTTCTTCCTACTTTCCTCACGACGAACTTCTGAGAATGCCTCTCTAATACTCGGAAGAGGCTTAGTCCCCATCACTCTCCCATTGGCTTCGTCCAGATTTTTGTTGAGGCCGAGAAGGAATTTGAACGTCCGTTTATGTTCCAAAATTCTCCTGTATAAAGTTGTGTCTTCAGGGCACTTCCAGGTGTGGACTTCGAACATGTCAAGATGTTGCCAATGACGGGTGAGAGTGTTGAAATACCGAGTGACCGTGAGATCTCCCTGACGTAGATCGTGCAATATGGCTTCAATTTCAAATAGTTATGAGCTATTTTCAGAACTCGAGTACGTCTCCCTTGTAGCATCCCAGATTTCCTTCACTGTCCCGTACAAGAGAAAATTTTCTCCTATATCGTTGGTCATCGAATTAATTAGCCACGACATCCCCATGTGATTCTCGGTCTTCCATGCCTTGAATTTGGGATCATTCTTCTCTGGAATGGTAACTTCACCAGTGAGATATTCATCTTTGCCTTCCCCGCAAATAGAGATCACCATGGATTGGGACCATTGGAGGAAATTATGCCCTTTGAGTTTGTGACTCGTGATGAGAAGAGAAGTGCTTTCCGCTGCGCCATGGCTGTTCGCAGTTAGTGTCTTTTCTGGATTGGAGGTCACTTCGGATGTTGAGCTTTGTCTCTCAGTAGCCATGCTGTATTTTGTCATGTGGGAGAATTAGGTTTTCAGAGGTAGGCTCTGATACCATGAAGATTTCTGAGGGAAAGAATTGCTTTAATTTTCCCTTACTTTAGAATGAAAAATACAATGTAAATATAGGATATGGTTGCAATATGAAAGCCATAAAACTAGTTCCAAATCAAGCTAATAGAGGAAAATCCTCCATTAAACTAGGAAAGAAAATAAACGATGGAATCTAGTAACATAATACCAGTTTTTCCTTATTTGCGTACACCAAAAATATACTAACACAATCCCTAAAATTTCTGACTAACTTTAAGCAAGAATTCGACATAAGCAATTCAATATTGGCATTGAAAATGATTAAAAATAGTTTACTGCATCCCATCTCCAGAGGAGTATGCTGTTGAAGTACCTGTACCTTCAATATTATCAGTGCCATTTTCTGTCCAAAATTTCATGCCTTTGTCACTTTGCATGTGCATTATGCCTGTCTATTTCCATTAAAAAAACAAAACTGTCTACTGTCTACACGTACGAGATCATCTTACTGTTGACATGTGAATCAGAAATTTTCCTCAGGGGACGATCAGTGATATGGTAAAAGATTCCTCTCAAGGGATTGCATTTGTGTGCAACAACATTGCTGAATATGGAGGTGACCCTAATAGGTAACAGCCTTGTTTGTTGTTGTGTCATGCTGCTTCATCTTCTGGTCATCTCATTGCTTTCTCCATGGTTATTTGTGTAGGATTTATCTAATGGGTCAGTCAGCTGGTGCACATATCTCTGCTTGTGCTCTCTTGGGGCAGGCAATCAAAGAATATGGCGAAGAAGAAAGCATTTCTTGGAGTGTCTCCCAGATAAAAGCTTATTTTGGTGTATCTGGAGGGTAATTCTTATCTGTTGCATTATTATGAATCTTGAGGACTCACTGAAAGCAGTGAAAGTCCCTCAGATTATTTTAACAGTTTTGTTCATAGTCCCTTTGGATTGTCCACCTAAACATCAGCAATCATTGTTTCAACAAATCAGATGGTGAGGACCATCTATAGGTTCTATTTGTTTTTGCTGAAGATCTCCTAGGCGAGATCCTACCAATGGTTGGTGCTATGTATGGTGTGATTATTTTTTAATTGAGGTTAAAGAAAAAGGAAAATAATAATAATAATAATGATGATGATGATGATGATGATGATGATGATGATGACCACCCCGATGGTGTTTTTACCCATCTATGGTCATTGGTCCTAATACCTTCTTGATATTGTCGAACCTGAACTCCACTCTCTATTGCGCTTTTTATTGGGGAGGATGAGCTTTCTCTCCTAGGACTTATGATGGCGAAAATTGCCATATCTGCCTAGTCGTGACTGGGGGTAGTGCCAGTTGATTTGCATGTTCAAAATTAGTATGGCATGGCACAGGTCTGATGTAGGACTTCCACCAGTTGCCTTCTGAAGTACTTTATTGCCAATTTGGTGATTGCTGTTTGATGTTATTCTGGTTCTGTATCTGTACAGTCTGGGTTCCCTATTTGGTCATATATATTTTACAAAGATGTTAAAAATTTGGCATGCTTGCATTTTTCCTATTCATTTTGTTATTTTAATGCTAAATGTTTGTTTCATTTAATGTGTTGTGTGGGATGGGTGTGTACGCATATATGCACACATGCACACATATATACATAAACTTGAAATCAAGAAAAGACCACACCACAAGATGATAAGTAGCATGCTTTTGGTCCTTTTTTTTTTTTTCATGTCCTTTTCTCTTTATTTAGCAATCAAATATAAAACGGTCCCCCATTCTAAATTCTTTCTAAAGTGTCTCTTAAGACTTTTATATTTTTCAATATTTTCTTCCATTTAAAATTCATATAATTTTGGAAAATATATATACATAAATGGTCCATCAAGGACCGATCCTTAAATTAAAATAAGGACCACTCACCATCTTCTCACATAGCCAATGGTATTTTGAAAAACCGATCGTTGGATTAGACAATCTTCTTATGTATGTCATGTCTGCCAAAAATCACAGTGATCCGGCAATTGGCTTTCAAAATACAGTTCGTGAAACACTCTAATAGTATTTACCATTCGATGCTGTAACAATTGTTTAACAATCTATATTTTGAAAACTGACCGTTGGATCACTCTAATTTTTGGCAGACGTGACATACAAAAGAAGATTATTTAATCCAACGGTCGGTATTTCAAAATACGTATCCTAATGGTGAGTGTTCCTTATTTTAATTTAAGGACCAGTCCTTAATGGATCATTTCTCGGTTTTTAAAATAAGGTATAGCTGACTAGAACATTTCACTATATATATGTATATATATATATTATATTCACATTCCTATTGGGAGCTTATTTGGTTCCCTTTGATAATTCTCTCTCTCTCTCTCTCTCTCTCTCTCTTTCTCAGTATAGTTTTGTTTTTACATGGTTTTTACCCTTTGTATATGTTTTATGCTTAGATTTTATTATACTATGATAGGCAAGAGGTCCTAAGAAAAGAGGTTTTCTAGTGGAAGAAGTACCTGGTTCACTGTTGTTCTTTCAATCTTCTTTCTCCTTGGCATAACTGTTAAGTTTCCAACCTAAAAGCCTAAGCTTGTAGGTGGAGGGCCCAATACAGGTATATGAAGCTATAGCAAGCCTTTTATTTAGGCTATGTGGGATAGAGTGGATTCTATTATTCTACACTCTCCCTCACGTGTAGGCTTATTTGGGCCTTGTCACATGGATAACCTATGCTCTAATACCATGTTAAGTTTCCAACCTAAGAGCCTAAGCTTGTAGGTGGTGGGCCCAATACAGGTATATGAAGCTATAGCAAGCCTTTTATTTAGGCGATGTGGGATAGAGTGGATTCTATTCTTCTATAATAACATATTGACATCTAATTTACCTAATAATATAGTTTTTTAAAAACAGAGACCAAGCTCTTCTTTAGCTTTTTACATTTCAGGATTCCATTTTTACTGAATTTTATTCTTTAAGTTCTTGGTTTTATTTTTATTTTTCTAAATGATATATAATCATAAAGCTTAATCATTTAAGCTAAAAAGGAATAGCATTTATTATTTCCAGAAATTGCTACTCTTTTAAATCATTCAATCACGTAGTATACCTAAAATATTTAGGGCTTTTAAATTAGAATGTAATGACAATAGGAACCACTTGTTTTAAGGTAAAGTAAAATGAGTTGTATGCCATTTTTTCTTTTGACAATCTTGAAATCCAAATGTCAAGGATTTTTTATTTTTATTTTTTTAATCAGGTAAAATTATATTTCATTAAATATAAGAAAATTTTGGGCAAAAAACAACCACTGTACACTCGAGGTATAGCAATGGAACAAAAAAGAACGAGAATGAAAGCTGTAATGTATCTAAAGAGTTGGAAGGAACCATGAGCTTCTATAACAACCGACTTGGTCCACAAAAAATACTTTCTAGCTACCTAACTTTCAATTGCACAAATGTATCTTCCTACCCTTGAAGGATCCTTCTATTCCTTTCCATCCATAGAGTCCAAAATATTGCATGTGGAACCATACTCCACATTGCTAGACATGGTGACCGAATGACTCCTCCTGCACGCACCACCTGTCAAGACATTGCTTTATCTCTTTTTTGTTTTACTTTCACATTTTTCTAATTTACATAAAAATTGTTAAATGTATCTATTTTCTCTTTCATAACATACATAAGATTTTGGGGAGTTTATTTATTTATTTGTTTAAAAACTTTATTGCGTTTTTTCTCTTTCTATGCTTTTGAGTTTACATTCGTAGGATGGACTCTCATGCATAGTACAAGGCTGATGACTAGTTAACCTTATATGGCGAACTTAATATATTTACTATCTTATAGTTGCACTTAAGTCTACATGTTACCATATTCCCTTTCAACATTTGTGAACAGGTACAATTTATTCAATTTAGTTGATCACTTCCACAGTCGAGGCTTGTATCGTTCCATTTTTTTAAGGTACCCACTATTGATATTCTGCTTGACATCTGATGTCAGCACATTACACACATCAATTTAGTTTTAACTTTTTTGCCTGTCATTTTTATTTCTTTATAGAACTGATTGTTCTTTTGTGTCATTACAGCATAATGGAAGGGGAAGAATCTTTGAAACAGTTCTCTCCTGAAGTTATGGTGCAGGACCCAACCAATACAAATGCTGTTTCTCTCCTGCCTCAAATTATCCTTTTCCATGGAACCACAGATAGTTCTATACCATCTGATGCCAGGTTTGAATCTTTTCTGAAATGAATGCCAACTAACCCTGATTTTCAAATTAGCTTGCCCCTCTATTTCACCATTCCCTTTATCTAGGGGCTATGGCCATACTTTCTGTTAAATTGAAAGCCAATATCTTTCTTTACTATCTATATTATCCATTAATGCATATATAATCCCTCCTCACCAAAAAAAAGAAGCATATATTGGATGTAACTTTTAAGATCGTTGATTTCTAGTATGCAACTGAAATGTCCCTTTTGAAGTGGTTGGTTGAACCTTGATATTCCATTTGTCTTAATGGAGAACTTTTCCAGGGAAAATTTTTCTCGATAATAAAAAAAGAGTTGTAAATTGATATTTTCTCCTAATCCTAGTTGAAGATGCCTGTTTAATATCTCAAGCTACAGAGTGAAATATCCATCAAGATAACTGGAGCCATATAGAACAAGTAGTTTTTCCTGTATATTTTTTCAGGAACTATGTCAGTTGAAACCAAAGTTTTCAGGGGCAAAAGCATTGGACGGGGCGTTTTACATCCCCCGGGGTGAGGCGTAAGCCCCGAGGCATGTGGCGTAAGCCTTTCGAGTTTTGAATTTTATATTTAAAAATATATAAAAAAGTAAAAAATATACAATATAGTACAATTTCCTTCAGAAAATAAATAGAAAAAGTATATAATATATTCAAGAAAACTCATTGAAAAAACAAAATACAAGAAACAGAGTGGAAAACCAGTATTGTCCACCAAAGTTGAGTCACTTGTTGCCCATTCAGGCAAAAATCCAATTTTATTATTATTATTATATTGTTTAATTTTTTTATTATTTATATTTAGATTTTATCTCTTATTATTAATAATTAACCATTAATAAGTTATTAGTTTTTTAGTCTTTTAATAACTATTAATTATGGCTTTAATATTAATAAACCAAACTCCTGCTAGGCGTAAACTCTAGAGGTTGGGGCATAAAAAGCACAAAATATGCACCTAAGGCGTAAGCCCCGACTTTTGGACGTAAGCGCTCGAAGAGCCCTGCCTAATTTTTTGAGGCTCGGGCGTTTATGTCCTCATTGGGGCGAGGCGAGCCTTGAGGCAAGTTTTTAAAACATTGGTTGAAACAAATGAAGAGTGAATATAAATATGATTCGAGCACGATACTGATTTTTTCTTTGTTATTTTTAAATGAGGGGAGCATTTGTTTTTCACCTGATGTGGTCTATTTATCATTGTACTACATTGTAGTTAGCACTTTTCTTCATGGCATATGGCAGATGTTTGGAGTTTATATTGCACTTTCCTAATATCATGTTGCTATGTGCAGTAAAAATTTTGTCGATGCTCTTCAGGGAGTAGGGGCTCAAGCCGAGCTAATTCTGTATGAGGGAAAAACTCATACAGATCTATTTCTTCAGGTAAGCGGATGATCTGAACATCGTCTTCTTCTTCTTATTCATTATTATTATTATTACTACTACATTTTTACCCAACTTAAATATCAAGTTTGCAATAAATTTTGGTATAAATTATTAAGTTTTAAATTTGAACTTGTCTTAAACAAATTTCGGTATGGAGATGACTTTGATATGTAATGGGCTATATAGCTGGAACTTCATCTGAAATTTAATATATGCAAGTATGCTGAGGCACAGATAAGCTTGAGCTGAAGGGTCGGGACTGAAATTGGTTTCATGTCAAGCTTAGGATGGGATAGATGCTCTACTTGGCTGACCTCCCGAGTACCCCAACCCAATTTGCACCTGTACTGTGAATTTGATTGGGGCTTCTTTTTCTACTCCGTTTAAAGATGGGTAAAATGCTTTCATCTTGATGGGAAAGATTGTGCTGGAGTTGGGAGAGGAGGTTTTGTTATAGCAAGGGACCTTTATTTTTTTTCCCTTTCTGTTTTTATTTTTCCTTTTTTGAGCCCATGCACGAGGTGCATGGGTGGAGTGGGGAGGAAGATTTTTAAACCACTTCTATGTTTGTTACCTGTGTCATTCTTCATCTCAACAGTTCCTTTCATTCGAGTAGTGACCCAGTTTTTCAATATTTCAGGTGCTCCTCTGTCCTAGATATTTGAACTCCATCTCTGTTCCTTCTATGCTATAATTATTGCATCCTACTGGTTAGAATAAATTACATCTATCCAGAGTTACTTTTATCCCACATTCCCATTGGTTTAATCCCATAACCAGAGTTACATCATACCTGTTAACATTTCCAAAATATGCACAAAAATCACCCATTTCCTAGAATAGATTTAAAAAAATCTCCTAGATACAATAGTTGGTCACTTGGACATTAAAATTAATAAAGTTTTAGTTTCTTATCTTCATTATTTTATCTTTTGAACTCTCAAAGAGAATATGGAGAGATAGGTGATGTTTATTCAAAGCCTCAATGGACGAGTGGGGGATGTTTGTTGAGAGTAGAGAAGAGATGGCAGGGGACAAATGGAGGGTCCCACATTATATTTTGAGTGAATCCATTCTTCCTTTTTCCTTTTAAGGGAAAAAAAAAAATTCTTTTATCTTACAAATATAAACTTCACAACAGTAAAAGCAAGGGTACTTGTGGAATAGGGGTGAGATTTTATATCAGCATGAAGGCAGCAACCCTTTTTCATTGAATAGTATTGATATACGGCTCAACTTATTCACAGCAATTGGAAAGTAATTTGAACCACTAGAAAAATCTTGTCATAACAAGAAGCTGTTATTTCTTCAACCTCACCCTAATTTTCAGTCCATGCCATGCAGGATCCTCTGAGAGGTGGTAAAGATGAGTTGTTCGATTATTTGGTTGCTGCCATTCATGCAGGTGACGCAGAAGCTCTCACCAAGGCTGCACCTCCAAGAAGACGCCTTGTTCCAGAGTTTTTGTTAAGATTGGCTCGCAAGATCAGCCCCTTTTAAGCCTTCAAAGTTTCCGGAGGTTGATCACCAAAAGTTGGCTTTTAGGCTCATACAAGTGTTGTGGTACATCTTAGATGTCCATATTTGCAATTATTGCCATCAGAGTTTATATTTTCTTGAAATCTTTCACAATAATTATTTCTTTGGTTAATTATGCTTCTCCCTTTCCTAGTCTCACATGAGATAGTGGGAGTCAACCATTGTGGTGTTGAAGCTCCAAGTTTGTCTGAAATTAGACCAGGATCATTTTGAGGCTAATTAAGTTTGGCTCAAGGCCTAGGCCTGGTTCTAAATGAAATGGGTAGCTGATACATACCAGGAGAGACCCATTTTTGTGGATGGTGATGCGTGTGATAGCAGGATGTGCTGACCTGCATGTCAAGGTATACTTTCACACCTTAGGAAGACCTAGGCCATTTGGCCACCCTTTTGAATTTTGATAATTTTTTTCCTTATTTTATTTTATTTATATTTCAAGGTAAGTGCATCATGTTGAAAGTGCATTTTGAGAATACAGTTCCGAGAAGGGAGTTGAACATGACTCAATCCAATTTTTAAGTCATCTTGCGATTACTTAGGCACCGTTTGGATTTGTTTTTGACAAGTACTTATTTGGTTTTTTAAAAATTTAAAATATATAATTTCTTATAAAAATTAAAAAAAAAAAAAAGTAGTTATAAAAAATAAATTCAAATGGTACCTTAATAGGTTACCAATTTACTTTACAATTGATTGTATATAGTGGAAGGAAATACAAGTTTTAACAATTTAGTGCAAGTAAATGACCCCACTATAAACCTTTCCAAGTGGATTTTATACTCGACTTGCCCAAACCTTTTGCTGTGTGTGGTTTTTTATTTTATTTTATTTTTTTTGTTCTTATCTGCACATGCAGACTTTCATAGCATGAAGCCCTAGGGAATTGTGGGATACTTATTTTGAAAAATTAACCGTTTTATTAGATACTGTATATGTATGCCACGTATGCCAAAAATCAGAGTGATCTAATGGTGGTTTCTCAGATACGTTATGGAGAAAAATTGACATTTTTCAGTGGTTTGAATTTTTCATAGTCTACATTTGCGATGCAGACATCGGATCACTGATTTTTGGTAGACATGACATCTATAACAAGAGTATCTAAGGATTAATTTTTTAAATTATGCATCCCAAAATTCCTTACGAGCTTCATGCTAACTTTTGCAAAAGTCAGTTTGTGTGAGAGGAACATTTTTGTATATATATACTGGATCCCGTATTTATTATCAATACATTTTCATTGGGATAGGTATTCTGAAAAACTGACCGTTCAATTAGATAATCTACTTATGTATGTTATGTCTGCCAAAAATCACAATCTGTAAGTCACTTACCACCCTATATTTGAAGATTGAAGGTGCTTTGATCTTGTTGTGACTTCAATTATGCTTCCTCAAAAGCTTTAGAAGATTAAGCTTGTGGCTGAGGACTGAATTATACAAGACCAACTATTAAATTCATAAGGATAACTCATTCTTTACTAGCAATCCCCCATTTGTTTAAAGTGACAAACATTATTAGTTAAAGATGAAGAGATGTTGAAACACCATCATAATCACCATGTCAATATATTTAGGCACTGTTTGGATTTGTTTTCTATAAGTACTTATTTGATTTTTTTAAAATTTGCAATATAAAATTTCTTAGAAAAATTTTAAAAAAGCAAATAAGTACTTATAAAAAACAAATCCAAACGGAGCCTTATATTTTAAAAAATGCAATTTGCTTTGCATACAAACATATCATGCATCTTAATTAATTCCTATACATACATTCCATGGGAGAGTAAGCATCTCGGGGTGGTTCGTAACTGATCCTTACATTCCCACATCTTTGTGCCTTTGTCCGTTGCTTGGGAGAGGTTAGGCTGTGAACAAGAGTTCATACTATCACCTACATATAAGTTTTGCCTTTCATGTTCTTGGATCATGCCAATCATAAGTAAACATAGGAAAGAAACTGATTTTTAAGATTTTTTTTTTTTTTTTTCCGACAAAGCCGTTAATAATCTTAGAATCAGATCAATGATGCGGTTGCCTCATTGCCTCTATCTACTTCTTAAAAATAAAAAAAATAAAAAAATGTGGCAAATACTTTATATTAAAATACTTTATAAAAAAATATTAAAAAAAAATTGGAAAATACTTTCTATCCAAAAAAAAAAAAAAATTAAATTTATTCCAAAAATGTCTCCCAAATGATGTGGCAAATGATCTAATCCTTCTCTTTTTAAGTGAATTCTCTCTCCATAATTAGGGACGAAGTCAGAAATTGAATTTAGGGGAGACGAATTTTACTTTATTGTCAGTACTTTATACCAATTCAAAAATTGAAAACCCTTTTGTTTAAAAAATTTATTTTATCATGCTAGTTTGGGGTAGAAAATTTTCAAAAATTTACAATCTATTGATATTTGATAAATGGGTCACGTTTACCTTACCATTCTTTTTAGCATTATTTCTACCATTCGTTTCAAAACACCAATCTAGGTCAAATATTTTGATAAACCGACATTTGGACTAGATGCTTTAATTATATATATCATGTATACCAAAAATCACAATAATCCAACGGTTGATTTATGAAAAATATTACTATGAAAATTTTTTATAATTAGAAACATCACAGTTTTTTACAGTGAGAATTTTAAAATTTTGACTATTGGATCAATGTGATTTTTGGCATGTTTGATTTGTATAAGAAGAATATATAATCCAACGGTTAGTTTCTTAAAATATTCAATCCACATAGGTGTTTTAAAAATAGATGGTAGAGATAATGGTAAAAAGAATGGTAAAGGGAACTTGTCCCTTCATAAATTATATTTCAATTTAATGCATTTGCAATTATCCTCGACGAGACTTCATCTGATCCTTTGAAAGCATTCTCTAATGTCTTCATTATCAACGCTATCAAATATCTATTTCTCAAAAAATACAACTAAGCTATCATTCATCAATTGAACGAAGGATGGTCGAAATGATATATTGGGGACCTTAATTGGGTGTAGAGTTAGGGCTCCACCCCTACCCCTCTACTGGCTTTGCCCTTATCCATACTAAATGAATAGTTGGGATTCATTTGGGATGTCTTTTTGGGATAAATTATTTGGGATATATAGTATTACTGTAAAAAAATTTAGTTGTAATTGTTGTAGTCAGCAAAGTCATTATCTTCATAAAGAATAAAAAAATAAAATCATAATTCCACCATACCTAGCTAAGTTAGCAAACCATTTAACATGTGACACATTAACTACTCCTTTTAAAACTTCCATTGGAGAGGCAAATGAAAGGATGTAGGAAGCATATGACACTAACCCATTCATTGAGACCTTACATTACTTTATTTCTAAACTTGTACAACCCACTTCTTTGTGGCTTGTAAAAGTATCTCACAAACTATAGGCCTTTGGTGTTCAAAATTTTTTTCCTTTAACAAATAACAGCTAAAAAAAATGTTAATATAGTTTATTTTTAAATTTCAAATTAAAATGAAATAATTATAAAACAATGCCTCTATCTACTTTTATATATATATATATATATATATATATAGTTATTCTATTATGAGGCCCACCTTACGCAAGGTTGAGTAAGGTCCCCTCCATATGGCCAATTTTATATGACAGTTCGTAAAACTGACCGTTGGATTAGATGTTCATCTTCTGTATGTCATGCCTGTAAAAAATCACAGTGATCCGACGGTTGGTTTATGAGACAAATGACTTTGAAAAAAACTGGAATTCAAAGAATAAAAAATGGCAGTTTTTTTCCAGTTTTTTTCAAAGTCATTTTTCTCAGAAACCAACCGTCGGATCACTGTGATTTTTTGCAAGCATGACATATAGAAGATGAGCATCTAATCCAACGGTCAGTTTTTTACGAACTGTCATATAAAATTGGCCATATGGAGGGGACCTTACGCAACCTTGCATAAGGTGGGCCTCATAATAGAATGACTATATATATATATATATATATAGAAGAATGTTCTAGTCAGCAAATGCTGACTTTAACTAAAGTCAGCAAAGAACACAAGCCCTTGGATTCCTATTCACTTAATGAATGATTCATCTCAATATTCCAATCTAAGGGTTTGTGTTCTTTGCTTACTTTAGCTTAAAGTCAGCAAATGCTCACTAGAATATTTTTCTATATATATATATATATTTTAAGAAAGTTATAGACGGCTTATATATTGGTACAACATGTAACACATGGATAACCCACTTCTCCTAAAAGTTCCTAACAGACATTATTTAACAAAAAAAAAGCATATGAATCACAAATCATTAAATACATAAATAAATAATGTTTAATAATTTTTTTTTTTTTGCTAAAAGGTATTGTGTTGCACACACCCGTGTGCGTGGTTGGTTGGTCTGCTTAAATTATGCCAAACATGAATAGCACCGGGGGTGAGGCTATTTGCAGCCCATCATTTTACTAAAGGCAACCCATTTAAAATTTTTATTGGGTCTATTTTACCATTTTCTAACTACAACCTACTAATCTTTAAGCAACCCATTATTATACAAAACAAAAGTTTTAATATACCATAAATGCCCCAAGTCTAAATATAATCCATTACTCTCAATCTTCTCAATCACCAAGCTCTTCAAACAACAACTTCTTCTTCTTCTTATTCATGTTCTTCTTCTTCCACTGCCATCAAACACTACCACCGCAGCCATGACAACAAAAGACTGCGGCAACCACAACGACAAACACAAAAAAAAACCTCAGCCCCCAATACCCCAAACTAAAACATATTACCCCAAAGCTTTCATTTTAGGTTTGTTTGTATATTATTGGTAAACATTATATTTGGATTAAACATGCTTCAAAACATGAAAAGTAGCACTCTATAACCATTATGGTGTGATGGTGTTACGAAAAAAACCCATATTTCGATCGGAAAATAGGAAAAAAAAAAAAAAAAAACTATGTTCGTGTTCGCATTCAGCCTGGTAAGTCCGAATATTAAGCTTTAGTATTCGGTAAGCCAACACCTAATGTGATGCTTTAGTATTTGGTAAGCCAACACCGAATATGGAGCTTAATATTCGGTAAACTGATGCCGAATATGTAATTGCCGAATATTAAACCTACATATTCGGCATTAGCTTACTGAATATTAAAGCTTCATATTCGGTGTTAGCCTATCGAATACTAAAGCTTCACATTCGGACTTACCAGGCCAAATGCGAACACGAACACAGTTTTTTTTTTTTTTTTTTTTTTTTCTATTTTCTGATCGAAATATGAATTTTTTTCGTAACACCATTACACCATAATGGTTATAGAGTGCTACTTTTCATATTTTGAAGCATGTTTAATCCAAATATAATGTTAACCAATAATATACAAACCAACCTAAGACAAAAGTATTGGGGGAAATATGTTTTAGGTTTGGTGTTTGAGTAATATGGTGTTGGGGGTAATATGGGTTGCTTTTAGTATTTTTGTTATGTAATGGGTTGTATTTAGTAAATGGCAAAATGGGTATATTAATTAAAATTTTATTGTGCTGCCTTTAATAAAAATACAAATGGGTGTGTTATATTTAGAAAATGGACTGCCTTTAGTAAAAGGTGGACTGTAATTAGCCACACCCTAGCACCGAAATCGGTGCATGGGAACTCAACCTGTAATTTAGCTTAAAAAATTCCAGTAATAATATATATTCCAAAATATTATTTTAAAAAAATATTTCAAATGATTTCTAATTTGCTAAAAGAAGAATAGTTAAGTCATCAGTCGCATTTGAAATTTATTTTTGGGTAAATTTTTTAGGAGATAACAAGGCATTTTCCAAAAATTTGAAATTTCTCCACGCGAACGGGGACGTTCCCGCCATTTACCGAGCGGTTAAGCAACCGTTATCTTTCAAACTACGAACTCTATAAACCAAACCCTAGAAAGTAGAAACCACTCACCATCTCATTTCACTTCCAAATTCATTCTCTGCAATTCATGTAATGCCGATCCACTGCCTTCTCTTCTTCCTCCTGCTCATCCCATCATCCTCACTCGTTCCTCAGCCAATAGAATTCAAAAAACACCCTCATGATCCTCGCTTATTTTCAGGTTCTCTCTCTCTCTCTATATATATATATATACACTAAGGAATCATAGCCACAGTTTCAAATTAACCCAAGTTTTAGCTAATATATATACCTAAAACTTGGGTTAATTTGAAACTGTGGCTATGATTCCTTAATATTTATGCGCTGTTCTTTTAAATGTATTTTTTAATGGTTCTGTTTGGTTGTTGAGGAATCTGGGGGAAAAATATGGAAAATATATTTGTATTCTGGATCTTAAGAATCAAAGAACTCAATTTATATCAGCATGAATTTTTTATGATAAAAAACAATGGAAAAGCGCTTCTAATTACCATTTTATTATACTTTTTTTCAATTTCTCAGCAACCAAAAAGGAGGGTTAGGCTCCACTTGTTGAAATAGAAATCATTTTCAAGGAATAGAAGAGATAATTCAGTGGTGGCTTCAACTATAATGACTATAGCAATACATTTGTTTCTATTCACACATACAAAACGAGCAAAACAAATTTACCTGATTTTCTTGGTAAAATTTTTTCTAGATTAATACAGAGTAAGACAATTTGGAAACAATTTTATGTGAGGCATGTTTTAGCTTTCATAGGGCACTGGGTATTCTCCTTGGACAGTTAACAAGTAGCTTCTGGGTTTTGTTCTGATAAATTCTTTGAATATGGACTGAAAGTTTATTTGGTAATGGAACTAGTTACTGCCACTTCAAGAGAGTCAAATTGTTATAACTTCAATCAAAATAATAATAGAAAAATATAAAAAGTGAGGTGTACAGAAAATTTTTTAATAGGAAAAAATGGATATGAATTGGTTAGCTTCAGTTTGAATCTTATTATTTTTTTAATTTTAGGGATGTGTGAAAGAAAATTTTGACAGTTCCCTTTTATGGTAGCAAGTGTTTGAAGACAGGCCCTCAAGTTGGGAAGGAGATGGGGCTAGGATAACACATTAATCATGACTAGTTTCCTGAGTATTTCTATGTTTTCCTTTAGTATTTTATTATCGTTGACAACACATTTATACATTGAGATGAAGATCGATATTTTGTAATATGAACCTTTTTGTTTCAGCTGAGGAGCCTCTTGGAAAGACAGCTTATAGGCTTTCCAAACCTCTAATTGGAGAAGATGGGAGGATATATACTTGTTCTGAAAGGAACTTGTTTGCATTTGAAAGTAATGGTTCTATTGCTTGGTCTATACCTCTAAATTATATATGCAATACTAGTATGGCTCCAGTTCATGGTGGTAGAGGAAAGGTAAGAGATTAAACATGTTTATTATTATTGTTATTATTATTATTATTATAAAAAGTATCAAATTATGAATGAAGCTGGTGTTTACAACTCTATTTCCTTGAACTGTTATGATTTTTAACTCATTCACCATGTAGATTACTGGACTCATTTGGATTTCTAACATAAAAATTTTAATGTATTATGCATAAAAATTTAATGTATTATGAACTGACTTTGAATCACATAAAATTTATCTACGAGGGTGCATATTGCCTTCATTTTTCTGTTGAAAATGTATCTGCAGAGCTATCTGCCTATCGCCTGTTTTACGCATCCAACATATGCCACACCTAGATGCACTAACTTTATTTGGAAAACTTTTTCTCAGATTAGCAGATATCTGAAAAGGGGTCCCAGACCTGATCAGATGCCACAGCAATTGAATTTATGATACTGTAATGAAAACTAGACATGCAGAAGTTAACATATAGAGAAGATGGAAGCATAGGACCCAGATTCCAATAAAATTACATGGAATTTCTGCACGTTTAGAGAAAAGCGGCCAGATTGTGGCATTCACCTTTTAATTAATTGTACTATCACAGCAGCTGCTATATTTTATTTCTTTTCTTTTCTTTTTTTCTTTTTTCTTTTTGGAGATAAAACGAATAGAGAACCCTATTGATGGTGAGAAGTGACTATTCGACCAGCCCAATTATTGTTTAGTTTTGTACTTTTTTTATAAGAAGGAATTCATTCTCATGTAGTAGACCGAATTAAGAAAAAAAATTGTTCAGTAAGAGTAGCTGAGCAGAGGATGTTATGACAGATGACAATGAAATAGGATGGACAAAATTATAAAGGAAAATGCTTTAAGTTCCTACAAGGTGTGTCCCTAATGTGTCTCTAATCAATCCTAACCTTTCATTTTTTACCTCCCCTTCCATTTTTTACCCTTCGTAGTAAAAATTGGATGGTTTGAATTGATTAGGGATACAAAAATTATGGACATATGGCATTGCTCAATATAAATGACGGAGAGCCGAGGTTTTAACAATTAGCAGTAGTATAGTGTTTTAGAACAGGTTGAAAACTATAAGACAGGTGTAACCCAAAAAAAGAAAGGAAAACTATAAGACAAGTTTGGTCGCATGCTGAAAGGATGCACGATTGGCAATAGCAGTAAGGCGTATTTTAGAATGGGATGGAAACTGTAAGACTACATGCGGACAAGTGAAAAATGTAAACAAATGACAGTGGTGTCAGATTTCATGACTCAATAGAAGCTATGGTACAATCAACTGGAAAGGTAAAATATTATTCACACAGCTTAACTGCTCATGTTTGTAACTTTATACCCCTCTAATTGTGGCCTTTTTTTTAGATCCTTAGTTTCACATACTTCTTTTCTTCTTCTATAATAAGAGAAACCTTTTGCTCAAAGGAGTAGAACTGCTTGAACATGACAGATGCAACAGATGCATCTATACGGCATTATATCCTGCATGCTCATCTCGGATAACTTTATATAAGGGCCTAGTGCATGTTCTTTAACATTGGTTTTTTATGTTTATTATCTACTGCAAAACTTGTTCAAACCAGGAACACTTAGAAAACATAATCTATCTTCATGCTCATAATCTTGATGCCCTGTATGATGTCATTTATTTGCTTCTTATTGTAGCCTTCTGTGGTTGCTGATTAATGCAAGCCAATTATTGGCAGATATATTTGGTCGCAGAAAACAGAGTGCTGAAAATTAATATTTTAAACATTGGAACTTCTGAATCTGCTGCAGAAGTTTTCTTTGGTCCAGAATTAGGTCAAGATGGACCAGGTGAAATTATCGGGTTCTCAGTAAGCACGTTAGGTTCATCTGTATTTATCAATGTTAAAAATCGGGGACTCTTTGCATACATGTTGCATGGACAACTACTCTGGAGCGCTGGACCTGTGCTTTATCGATCTGGCTACCGCCAAGGTTGTAAGAAAAATCTTACAGATTGTTATTTTACTTCAGTCCCTGTGATTGATCGGTGTGAGGCTAGCATATATGTAAGGTGCTCATCCCTAATATCCTACCTTCCGTTTCTCCTATTTTGGGTCTATACTCAGTTGGAGTTGTGTTGGAGTATAATCAATGTGATGATTAATTTTTGTGAGGCAAAATAGAGTTGTTTTAGATACTGCTTTGGAAAAATTTGCAAATTTTATTACAGTATTGTTTCACATGGAGCTTGTAAAATTTCCTTGGCATTGTTATGCAGCCAGAAGCCCAGGATTATATACATTTTTTAAGTGTAGGGAGTTAAACCTATTTTTTTTTTGTTTATGCAGATCTCTAATACCGAAGGTGAACTCTATTCAGTGTCAGTTCGTAGTCCTTACTTTAACTGGATCCAGGATTTTAGTTCGCTTGACAAAATTTTCACCATCACCCTCGGAAACAATGGCCGTCTGTATGTTACTGTTCCAGTTAGGGCTCTCGTGTTGGCGCTAGATGCCACTACTGGAAACTTTCTGTGGCAGAGGAGTGTTGGACCATTAAGTACAATAGAATGTGCACCAGTAGTTGATTCTAATGGTAAATGCATGTTTGTTGTATATTGAGAGCCATCAATAAACTGATGAATGTTGCATGGATTCTCTTTTATTAGGGTACAAGATAAGAATATCATAATATCATAGAAGGAAATGATACTGCACCATCATTAGGCTCGAACCTAAGACCGGGGGGGGGGGGGGGGGCGGGGCGCCGGCGGGGGGGGGGGGGGGGGGGGGGGGGGGGGGGGGGGGGG
>JAESVK010000669.1:2830965-2843451 GCA_017140935.1 Hamamelis virginiana | reverse complement strand
CATTTTGGCAAGCCACACGGATGTTCTATAGAGGTTGGCATACTCACTTTAATATCTTTTTACAGTTGACTAGCCCTCAATTGTTAAATAATACCGTACCATCATGGCTTAAAGTGGATGGTGGATGGGTGCTGATTTTATTTTAGACCATCAGTAGCTACTGAGATGGAACTGAAATTTGTTCTTTAAGATCCTGTGTGGTAAAATTTTAGGAATTTGAAATGCTGATTTTTTTTTAAGCTTCATGGAAGATATGATATCATATGTTAATAGTTATTTATCAAAAGCTCTAATGTAATTGAACTTATATATTTTTATATATTTATATGGTACAGGAACTGGCAACCCACTGTCATGCCGTACTACACGTAATGATTCTCATAACTACTCTACTACTTGCTCTTACTTCATAGTACAGACTGCATTCAAACTTCAATCTGTTTCCAGGTCAGAAGCTTGCTTCTAGCTGCTCCCAAGCAACGCCCAAGAGTCTCAGCATCTACACAGGTAAGTCGCAACTCTGTTTGCATGACAAAGATAATACATGATAAACTGCCATTACTACTTCTCCAGGTAATGAAAGGGCAATACTGTTGTTCCTGTTATTCGAAACTGTAGTCTTGATAGTACTAGCTGGACTTGTACGATTCTGTTGTATATTTTGGAGGAAAAAGAAGCTTAAAGGCCAAGACCTTGGAGATTTCCTAGAAAAACGAGTAAGTGTATAATCCCTTCCATTTGTTTTTACGGAAATTATTTCCCCATAAGGTTATGCATGCACTTCAATTTAGACTGGGAAAGAAAAAAAAGGACATGGAATATCAGAAGCAATCCGTTGGCTTTGTATGAGAAAAAAATTGTTTTATCCTCAAAAATTTATTTTATCCTCAATGTTTTGTTACATTTCTGACCATATTTTGCCTCTCAGCGGTCCCTCCAACTGAAAAAGAAAACATTCGATAGGACAATTACAGAACTTGAGCAAAAAGCTACTGGGGAAGATGCGGCCAATGAAGTGCTTGAAAAATTGAGTGATTTGGTACGAGAAAGGGAAGGCATACAGAGGAAACTCTCAACAACTTACAGTTTGGGCAGGGATGGAGCTAGCTCACAGTTAAGATCTCTCCTTCCATTATATGATGGGAAAACTAAGAGCTACTCCTTTCAAGGCACAAAAAAAGAGAGTGTCACAATCTTCCACACACTAAGTGATACTTCTTCCGAAGAAAGCGGCAGCGAAAGAGAGGCTAAACAGAACCTTTATGAAGATAAGGATTCAGCAGCAAAGACAAAGGCACCCATTGAAGTAGGAAATTCTAGTGACGATGGTATGTGTGAAGATGACTATCTGGAAACTCCATCACGAACATCATCAAGCTCAAGAGACTTTATTAACCCAAAATTTAGGGAGAATTCATTTGATGAACCAAGGGAAGCTAAGATGCTTGATAGTGGAGAAACGGCGAAATCCATGCAGAATGATAGCAGGAGCATATGGTTAAAGAGGAGAAGGACCTTGTCTTCTACTAACTAGAAACTAGAAATATGAATGTAGTATGTATTAAAAATTCTGTTTGTCCAGTGCTTACCTTCACATGGTTGATGCAGTTATGAGCAAAAAGTTTCGCAAATACATTGACAATTGTAGGTTAAGAATAAAAATTCATATTTACTACAGCTAAGGATGGATCTAGGGAACACTGGGCAACTATGGAAGCTCACCAGCCTTCTTGCAAAGTTGTCCACTTATTTTTCTTTTCCCTTTTTACATGTTGATTTCGTTAACATGCATTTTTCATATCTCACTTTAGATGATGTGTCATGATCTCAAGTACCTAAACAAAACCCAATCACAGAAAAACCCAAGCAGAGGATCCAAACTCAGCCACTAGGTCTTCTCAACTCAAATTTAGGTAGAAGGAAGTTCATGCATGGCTCTAAGAATAGAAAGAATTTTGCAGGAAGGGACTTGAATATCTAGAAGGGCTTTTGCCGATTAGAATAGTAAATTGGATAGAACTAGAGAGTATGAGATTGGAGGAGAGCTCAACCCTAATTTTGATGCTGTTATATATAGATTTGATTAGTAAGATTAAATAGCAAAAATATCATCAAAAAATGAATAATTTTTTACACAATTAATTAATAAAATAAGATTTCATATGATAACTACACATCTAGATATCTAGAGCTAGATAACTTCCAACAAGAGGGATGCTTGTGTATGGTAAAATTAGTGGAGAGGAGAAGAGACGCATCTATTGAAATGCAAGGGATTTCAACCCATTACATGCATAAAAACATAATAATATTTCCTTATTAGCCCACAAAGAAGGTCTCAGAGAGGTTTGTAAACTAAAATAATGCCTAGATTATGAATTAGACAGTGTAATTGATAATATTTCCCTTACGAATTGGATGCTTACTGGAAACATTTATGAAATTTGTATTTCTTGATGATTATGGATTGTTTGAATGCGTTGTTGACCCTAATGAGTGACACTGATTGAGCTGTGCACAAGGCGTCTGCTTAGATGTTGGATGAAATTTGATATGTTACAAGTGCCACATGTACGATCTTTGAGATGTTGCAAAATGTTCCCCTCGAGACCTCGTAAGCGAAGGTCTCTGCACGGACGTGCCAGGACTACTTAAAGCCCAAGAGACCATTTTGAACACGACCTCTAGTGTGCCGCGAAATTAGGAAAGGTCCTAATGCCTAGTCGGTCACTTTAAAAAGGGGCAGAGAAGTACCACCGGGCATGCCAGAAATTTGTACACACAAATTTTGTGTTTTGAAATCAAGAGAACAAGAAATGTGGACAAAAATAATTTTATTGATAAAAGTATGGGATAAAATTCTATGTATATGTACTCTTTACAAAAGAATATGACGATCCTCTGATTCAATCTCTAGTATGATCTTGATCCAAGGTTGGCAGTTGCTTGTTCTTGAATCGAGACTAAAAATCTCTTTGCCTTCTTGATTAGTGAAGGAAAAGATAGATTTAAACAGAGGGTTGGTTTTCACGGATTTTGCCTTAGCTTGGGTTTCAAATGAGAAAGACTGGGCACTTGTGTCTCGTGCTTGATAAGTCTTTTCCAATCTGGAAGGGTTTTGAGAACTTGAAGGTCTCGAGTTTGGTAGAGCTTCAGTGCTTTTTCTCATTGAAGGTCTTTTTCATCGAATGAGAGCTCCTTATTTATAGGCAAGGTTCGGACTCTTATTTTTTGGAATCCCCAAATTTGAATCCCTTGATTTTAAGGGCTACTTGCCAATTAAAGAATATTTAATTTTTTTTTTACTTTTGGAATTTAATCTGAATTTGAATTTAAATTTGGATTTGATGAAATGTTTGACTTATTATGTGGTGATATGGCCTTTCATGGGTTGACATGTGTTAGTTGCATTGGGCCCATATCACATTATTTTATGAGTCACATGTACGCGTGGTGTGTCAGTGACACCAATGCCATACTTTAGCATGATTTTTTGTCCAATCAAAGATCAAATACTTAAATTGTTTGACTGTTCTATCTAAACCTTAACAAAATGGGATTAAAATCTAACTAGAAGCAAGGCAATTGTCATTCTCCAGGTGCATTTAAATCAATAGCCTACATTTTAGACATTTTTCAAATATTTGATGCTAAAAAAAGTTCATATTTTGTTGGGACATTTTGTCAAACATTTGATGCTCAATCAACTTCATTTTTTATTGTGGCATTTTTTCCTTGCAAGTTTTGCAATCAATATACACTTTCCATCATTGAATCATACCCATTTCATATAGAAACCTTCTTGGTTTATCTCAAACCCACCGAACATAATATTTTCACAATAATTATACAAAAACAGAGAAGTCATTTACGTGTTAGTTTTTCACAAAAAAAAAAAAAAAAAAAAAAAAGAAAGATTTACATGTGAGAGAGAGAGAGAGAGAGCTCCGTGATTATCCGTGAGAGGAGAGGGGAAAATTTTTGGGTCATGAGGAGAAAAAGAGCTTAATTTGCTGGTAATGCCGTGAAGAGAGGAGGGAGCAAGCTGTTGTGAGGAGAGAGGAAATTTTTGCTTCATGAGGAGAGAGAGCAAGGAAAATTATGGTTTGTGAGGAGAGAAAAAGGAAACTTTTGGTTCGTGATGAGAGAGAGCAAAGAACATTGTGGGGAAGGAAAGAGTGGAGTGATTGACGTAAATCACTTTTTGGACAGAGAGAAAATGAAAGAAAATGAAGGAAAATTGCTTATGATTGATAGAAAAGTAGAAGAATTACAGAGATTGTGAGAGAAAATTGTTCTCACAGATTTGAAATTATTCTTTAATCATCCAAAACTAATTACAAAATGCTAACCAATTCTATTTACAGGGAATCTAAGTTGTTGTAACTAATTTTAAAGAACTAATAGAATAACAAAGCTATCACTTAGGTAGATAACAACACTACAAAAACTAAATGACTATTACATAAACTAAAAGACAGCAAGCACTAAAAACAAAAAACAAATAGCAGTAAGTCAAAATAGCAAATCAAATCACTAATTTATTCTTCTCCAAATTCCATCCTTCTTCGAAATAAAAAATGTAACTTGAATGAAGAAGGAAGGTTGTAATACAAAACAACCAACTTGGGAATGTAGATGAATAGGTACCATTAGAAACCCAAATTGTATGGCTGGAACGAGTGTTGGTGTCAAGAAAGGATCATCAAACATTCCAAACTGACTTGGAACAGCAAACGCAGTGGACATTTCCATCAAATTTTGCATCTCTTTTTCAACATCCGAGATCTTTATAAGCAAACTATCAATATTCACTTGAGAAGAACCATGCCCAGATTATAGGATCTGTTCACCACCCATTAAAATTGTCATGTTCTTCCACAATATCAACTAAAGCCTCTCCCAGCAATCCTTGTATAGCTGGTGTCTCATTTTCTATTGTGAAATTACTAACCAATAACTCACTTTCCTTGGTGTTAACAACTTGTATTTCACTTAAAGATTGATCATAAATTTGTGATATTTCATTTCGCTCATCATAAATAGGTTGTACTACTTCAAAGTCATCCACATAAGGCTGTATCCATATAGGCATCTGGATCCTTTGCAGGGGTGAATGCTTACTGGGGTTTGCAAGAGTTTAAATGGGATGCTGGCACGTCATAGATTAAGAGATCTAATGGATGAAAATCAGAGTTCACAAAAGAAAGAAAAAAAAAATTACGCACATCACCATTATGACATCTCTCTTACTTTGCATTGCTTTCCCTGTATCTTTCTTCTCGTTCTCTGTCCTGTTTCTCCCTTCTCTCCATTAAGAGCAACAACAATGTAAGATGGAGCAGAAATATAGAAACTCCACTCAGCCCACCTCACATACTAGGAAGAGTCTACACCACCCACCTCTCTTTCTCTCTCTCCCATGGCCCAACTAGACCAATATTTATGTATATAGAAAAAAAGCAAAACAAGAAAGAATGGAAAGATTGAGAAAGAATGAAAGAAAGAAAGAAAGAAAGAAGAGATGTCTTAAAATTAAAACTTCTCCAACATCCCAAAATGATATCCCTAATTTCACCACTGTTTGTCTCTCAAAAGAACCTTTTTTTTTTTTTTTACATATTTTCTGTCCAATTAATGTGGGCTTTTGGGCTTATTTGATTGAGATCGGATAATGCAACCCCTCCAAACTATAAACCCACCCCCTATGTTAAGTTAACCCTAATAATTTATAAGTATTCCACATGCATTCTCTAAAATAACCCTAGTCCAAATATTTGTTCATTAGGGTTTGTATCCTCACCCCATTTTGCAATCTACCCTAATCGATCACCCCCTTCCCTTCCTCACTCTCACCCGAACAGCTCCCCTCTTGTCTCCCTCTCTCTATCACGAGACTTCTCTCTCATCTTCCTCTCTCTCACACGCCGGCAGTCTCTCTCTATCACGGAACTTCTCTCTTTCTCTCAGACAGCGGCTTCCCTCTCTCTCACGTCTCTCTCTATCTCTTGGGTATCTCTCTCGACATACCGCGGTGGACAAAACTTCCTTACTCGACTCACACAAAGATTTCTCTCGGCATCCCTTTATCTTTTCATATTCAAGTATATTCATATCATTCAATTTGTCAACAATGGTGGGTTTGATTTGGTATGGGTTGATTTTATTAGGGTTTGAAGGAGTTGGTTAGTAAATGCATCTCAATTTCATATTTTCCTCCCCTTTTGCATTACATATATTTATGTGAAATTGTGGACTGAAATTTGGTAGTTTTGTCTGGTTTCATCTCTTTTTTCTCCATTTTGCATTACATATATTTATGTGAAATTGTGGATTGAAATTTGTTATTTTGTCTGGCTTCATCTCATTTTGTATTCTATGCTTTTAATATTTGATATAATGCCTGTGAGAGAGAAGTCTTGGAACTATAATGCATCCACCAAACATGGTTTTATCACTTTTTACTTCATTAGAACAATTTTGATTCGAGACTTGGGCACCTCTTCAAACATATTGGGAAAAAAAAAGGTAAACTGTGCTCTGTTGCCCATTCACATGGATGGATCTCATGATTTTTTAATATCAATGTGGGTGCTCTATAAAAAAGAGGAGCAGTGACCAGTTTTGCAAAAAAAAAAATTAAGATCATGACTGTCTTTCTTTATAGTTGTCTCTTTTGTTTTTCCTTTTTATGATTCGAGTCTTGTTCAATGCTTGGCCTTTTTTTAAAAAAAAAAAAAAAAAAATTACTCTACTAAATTACAAATCTTTTCATTCACTAGCAATTGACCTAATCATGTGCAAAATTTACCAAGATGATCTCAAGCGATATTTTGTTTGAGACGTAAAAGGAATGATCAATGTAACATCCAGCTAAATTATATTTGGCGAGTGAGTTTTGACAGAGACATTCCTTTTCTTTCTTAGGGAGATAGGTGACTATGACATTCCTTATTGGGTGTTAATTAGGCACCTTATGGAAATGATGATATGGTCATGTTTTTTTTTTTTTTTCCATTGCATTTAAAGCCTCAAAACTAGTGTTTAGAATGACCCAGAATGAAACTTAGAACTGATGGTGAATGTATGATAATTACTTTCAATAACCATGGTGGCAAGTTTGGGATTCAGGAACAATTTTAAATCCAAAAATTAATTGGTACAACTTCATGTATAATCTGGGAGAAATATATGAACAATGTTTTGGTATGGAGGGTGAGGATTCAAGTTGTGGAATTATTCAAGGTAATTAGGATATCATCATAGCATTCAGGATATTGTTTGATCAATAATTTGTGATTTATTGAGTTATGTGTGATGATTCAAGTTGCACACATTTAATGAAAAGTTCAGTTATAATTTGGAGCTTTATCAAATATTCAGAGACTTTTCTCATGATCATCACAACATATATAATGCTTCTTTTTCTCTTTTTTCTTTTTTGGGGGTGGGTGGTGTGGAAGCGATTATCTTGGTTGATAATTTATTCACTTATAATTTACATCTGTGTAAATTTATCAAATATTCAACATATATGTTGCAAAGATTTATGCCTCTAAGCTTTGAGAAAGTGTCAATTATAGCCATCCCCCAACCCATTTATCCCCTCACCGTTTTATTAGTGGTTGCGATTATTAATATTTGGGACAATTAAGCTTTTGAATATTAGTGAAGAATTTTGTTCTTGGCTCCATAGACGTATATCTTGAACCGGAAAGTTTGTGCTTTACCAAATTTCCTTCTTTATTCATTTTTTGTTATTTCTTTTATAATTTGTTGGTGTTTATTGGCAATTTAGTAAATGTATAAAGCATTAAAAAAAATTCAAATGGAAAGATTATTTATTATTGCTAACTTTGAATGTCAATCATGATTATTTTGTAGGCATGGTGCCTCCTGCAAGAGAATGCCCAACCGGTTCTGTTCGGAGGGAAAGGAAAAAAAGTAAAGGCACTACCACTTTTAAACGTCCACGAACAAAACCACCTCGCCAAACCTCCAGTGATTAACTTAACATTGAGGCAGAACCATTTGCCCCTATACCACAATTAGAGACGGTTGTTAGGGATACACCCCATGCAGAACATAGTCAAGTGTAATTAGTTGCACCCGACGCTGCTGCTTACCCTAAAACAGTAGATACTCCTACCGGTGATGACAGTGACCCTATTCAAAGTGGGCCAATCGATGAGTCTATTTTGTGTTCTTTTAGGACACACGTCGCTCATGCCTTATGGAGCGATCCTTAGGTATTGTTAGTCATGTTTCATTTTTATTACTTAATTTTTTTGAACATTTATCTCGTATTGAAGATATTAATTGTGTTGTCTACATTGCAGGCTCGAGGCATGCTAACATGCCACAACCATACGAACTTACTGAAATAGTGGCCACTTATTAGGCCTAATGGACAACAAAACAAAATTTTGAGATCTCACATTGAGAAATCAGGTCTCCTACCATTGTGACATTGCGCTTATCGCTGGTGCAACTTGAAGTTAATCTGTGCTTTTATTGAACAGTGGCATTGTTAGCCTAAATGGTTACAATCCAGCATATGTTATATGGTTTTAATGATAACAAACATTTGCCATTGCGTTATCCAAATATCTTGTGCTTAAATGTTAAATTTGTAAGACAGATTTTCAAGATAGACGGGAGCAAACAAATGGACAACAAAATCCATGAATTGGAGGCTCAAGTATTGAAGATGTTACTATTCCCAGAAAACTGTTTTTCCCTATGAAAAATTTGGCTAAGTATGAAAAATGAATTTTTGATATATTGAGTTTTTCAAAATAATTTTTGGCGGTAATTGATCCCTATATACTCATTAACTGAGTACAGCCTTGAGGGAGCTTTTATACGTAGTATATAATACCTTACTCGATAGATCAATTTTTGACACTGTTCACGAAAATTATTTTTTGTACTAAAATTGATTTTCTACATTTTGATTTATTGGGAATTTGATTTTCTAGTATGTTCCATTGAATCCAAATGGGGGGTACTTCCTTATTTACATTGTAAACTTAAGTAAATGAAACTAACAGTAATTAAAAGTAAAATGCAACCATTTACTTATATGTAAATAAGTGTTCTGCAGGAATAGTGGCAGATTGCTGTTGGAGTAATTGTCAAAGCTGCTGCTGCAACATTTGACATTGTGAATGCTGATTCAAACATGGCTGCACCTCCAAACAGATTTGTTGCATTTTTCAAACCAGTTTGAATCTGCAGATTGCCAAGACGCTCCTCCTAGACGCTCCAACGTATAGCTGATTTCTAAGGCTATAAATACACTTGCCATGAAGCTTAATTCTACACACAATCATATACACTATTGCAGCTTACAAGTGTTCATCATTCTTGAGTGATTCAATTCATGTATTTCTCTCTATGAGCAAATTAGTTTAAATCTTTGAGAGCATATTATTGAGAGCATATTTGATGTATTCTCAGTGTTGTTGAGAATCATATTGGTGGTCATCCATATTCACTTGTATTTCTTGTGAATTTAAGGTTTTGTATAAACCTTATTTGGTGAGAGTCTTCCACTGTGAAAGAAGGCTGTGTAAAGGTTTGAATCTCCACCGGAAGTGAGATTGATAGTGGATTAATCCTTGAGACGGAGATCTTGAGGCGTGGACATAGGCGGAGACCGAACCACGTTAAAATCCTTCTGTTTGAATTTCTCTAACTCTATCTCTTGCATTTAAATTTATTTACTTGCTTTATATTTTGCTGAGTTGAGATTTAATCTTGCATTCTAGTTATTAAAAGTTTGAGTTTTCAAAAACACTCTATCCCATTTTTAAATTAGTTTTTAAATTGCCAATACTCTATTCACCCCCCCTCTAGAGTATATTTTGGGCCAACAATTGGTATCAGAGCAAGTGCTCATTATATTGTTTGTTGAGCTAAAGATCAATGGCAAACCAAATGGGAACAAACCCCGACCGACCTCCACTCTTTGATGGTGAAAATTATGGTTTTTGGAAAAATAGAATGCAAAATTGGATTGAATCCTATGAACTAAGAATTTGGAAAGTTATTATTCAAGGAAATCAAAAAGTTTTCAAAATAGATGAAAATGGGAAAGAAATACCCAAAACTATGGATGAATGGACCGACCAGGACATGAGAATTCTTCAAATTAATTCAAAGGCTAAAACTGTCTTGTATTGTGCTCTAAATGCAAGTGACTACAATAGAGTTTCAGCTTGTGCTACTGCACAAGAAATTTGGAGAAAGCTCGAGGTCACCTACGAAGGTACTAAGCAAGTTAAACGCTCCAAAGCTCTAATGCTTAAGCAAGATTTTGAGTTATTTAAAATGAACGAAGGTGAAAAAGTTCGTGATATGTTTACTCGTTTTACTAATCTTTTGAATGAATTGAAGGCTTTAGGAAAAGTTTATCCTAATGACGACATTATTTCAAAGTTACTCAATTCTCTACCAACCTCATGGAGTCCAAAGGTCCTCGCCATTTCAGAAGCAAAAGACATTGAAGAGATGGACATTGATGAGCTTTTAGGTTCTCTCATTACTCATGAAACAGCAATGAAGAAGGAATTAGAGGCCATCCAAAATGAGAAGATAAATGCTCAAGTGAAAAGAACGCTAGCTCTTTAATCTTCAACTCTTGAAGAAAATGAATATAATGACTTCACCAAAGAAGATGAAGAAGTCATGTCTCTTATGACAAGGAAATTCCAAACCTTTCTAAGGAGGAACAAAAATCAATCCAGACAAAACCATGGGAGACATACTAGCAACAATGATGGAAGATGCTTCAATTGCAAAAAGTTAGGTCATACAATTGCCCACTGTCCAAGTAAGACCAACAACAACTCCAACACCTTTAGAAATGATGGAAGGAGAACCTTTGATCAAAGAGGTAAAAGCAAAGCCATGGCAGCTACTACATCAACTTGGGATGATCTTCTTGAAGATACAAAAAGTGATGAAGAAGATGTCCAAGAAGAGATTGCAAACTTTTGTCTATATGCCAACATTGAGGAGCATTGCCTCGTAGCAAAAGACGATGAAAATGAGGTAACATCTATTTCTTATTATAGTGATAATGATGAATGTGATTTATCTTTAGAGGAATTTCAAGAATTAAGCAGACTATTACATAATAAAAATTGCTTGTTAACAAAGGAACTTAAATTCTTAAATAAAAACCTCTCAACTCTCACAAATGAGAAAACAATTTTAGTCAATGAAAATTCTGTTTTAAGTTTGGAAATTGAGAGACTTAAGAAGGAGAATGAGTCATTAAGAAACATACCTTCCTCTTCAATATCTTCAATTGATTTTTCTGCTTTAGAAAAAGAAAATAAATGTTTAAAATCCAAAATTGAAGATTTGAACAAAACTGTTTTCAGTTTTACAAGTGGAAAAGAAAATTTTGAAAGGTTGTTAGGAGCTCAAAAAGTTGGGCTAAACAAAGAAGGATTGAGATATGTATCAAAATCCAATACTAAAAAGTCTTCACTTTATCTAGACTTCTTTGTGAAAGCCTCAATGAAAGGAGACACCAAGCAACCAAAATCAAAACCTCATTCTCACTCTCATAAATCAAAACAAAATGCTAATGTTATTTGCAATCATTGTGAGAGAAAAGGTCATGTCACATTCAAGTGTCCTTTTAGAGGTAGAAGAGGACTTGACAAAAATGTAGCTTGGATTAGAAAGGAACCCTCTTCCAAGAAATCATATGAGCCAAAGACTATTACTTTTGATGAACTTAAAAGATTGAGAATCCTAACATTATAGGACCCAAAAGTTTTGGGTACCAATAGTTTTATTGCATTGTCATTGTAGGTGTGTTTGAAATCCATTCATAAAAAGGATCAATGGTATTTGGATAGTGGATGTTCAAGGCATATGACCGGAGATAAAGCAAAATTCATCTCCCTCACTCACAAGGATGGTGGCTATGTAACCTTTGGTGATGATAGCAAAGGTAAAATTATTGGTAAAGGTAAGATTGGTAATGGTTCTATTACAATTGACAATGTATTGCTTGTTAGTGATTTAAAACATAACTTGCTTAGCATTAGTCAATTATGTGATAATGGTTATTATGTGAATTTTACTTCAAATTCTTGTAATGTTCTGGATAAAAACAAAAACAATATCCTTGTTGCAAATCGTTTTGGAAATGTTTACATCACAAGTTTTGAAGATTTAGCATCTCAAGATGTAACATGTTTTTCGGCTCTACAAGAAACAAATTGGCTATGGCATAGAAGACTTGGGCATGCTAATATGGATTTAATCCAAAAGCTTTCTAGAAATGAACTTGTTTTAGGCTTGCCCAAATCAAATTTTTCAAAAGATAAAGTTTGTGATGCATGCCAATTTGGAAAACAAATCAAAGTTAGTTTTAAACCCAAAGTGCATATATCTACATCTAGGCCTTTGGAATTGTTACATCTCGATTTGTTTGGACCAAATGATGTAGAAAGTCTTGGT
>JAESVK010000669.1:2800550-2830565 GCA_017140935.1 Hamamelis virginiana | reverse complement strand
CCCCCCCTCTAGAGTATATTTTGGGCCAACAGGCATCCAGAGACAAATACATTTCATATGCCATTTGGTGAGATGTCCATCAGTCTAGATAATGTGCACACATTACTAGGCATATCTGTGACTGACAAGGCTGTTTCAACCCCTCAAAAGAGAGCGGACTGTACGAGCTACTTGAGCTCACACTTGGTCACACGC
The DNA here is from genome assembly GCA_017140935.1 of Hamamelis virginiana. NCBI lineage: Eukaryota > Viridiplantae > Streptophyta > Magnoliopsida > Saxifragales > Hamamelidaceae > Hamamelis > Hamamelis virginiana. The sequence goes on along the minus strand of JAESVK010000669.1, from coordinate 2,830,370 downwards.
TGTCCCAAGCGCAACAGTATTTCAAAGGCCTTCGGGGAAATTCCATTAAGCTGTCACAGTTGAGGAAAGATTTTTATGATGTAACGGATGACTCATCCCCTGAGTGTATAGCTTAGTGTGCTCGAACCTATTTACTGTATCTTGTGGAGTGCACTATATTCACGGACAAAACTGGAACAAGGGTGTCTGTCCTCTATTTTCACCTTTTTAAAGACTTGGAGAATGTTCATCAATACTCATAGGGTTCTGCTGCATTAGCCACTCTTTACTATCAGCTGCGTTTAGCTTCCAAGCATGACGGGCACTCAATTGCTGGATTCCTTACTCTTTTGGACGCTTGGGTATACGATCATTTCCCTAACACATTCGACATTCGCCCTAATATGAATTATCTGAACATAATGCCTCGCGCTCAGTGTTGGGAGCCAAAGGATATTGGACATTCCATTCTAGACCTGCAGGTGGTACGTGAGAAACTCGATGACATGCAAGCTGATCAGGTAATTTCTAGTACATTTGTTATCATATATGTTGTAATTTAATTTAAATGAATAAATAATGTGTTGTTTTACTAAACCAAATTTGGTTTTCTTAAGGTAACATGGGACCCATATGCCTCAGTACGCGAATACCACCCTTTTCAGCAAATATCATTCTATAAAGGATGCTTGAAGGGCGGGGAAGTCATTGAACCATACCAACCTGATAGGTTCCTTCGCCAGTTTAGATATGTGCAATCCATTCCACGTGTGTTAGTCCCAACCAAGAGAGCAAATCGTGAGTGTACATCCCAACCCTACCACGTACTATATGAATTCATTGATTCGCTGTGGGATGATTGGGAGAATCACACATTGGCGGAGGAACACAGAACCAGGAGCGTTATATATTCTTCTGAAGCTGATCCTAATTATTTGGAGTGGTTCATGAGTACGTCCCATGTCCGTGTGGTCGATCCAAACAGACGTACTTCACCACTTGTTCAGCCGACACCTGCAAATTCAAATTTAGATGAGGTAGTTATTTTATATATGTTATAAATGTTATTTACAATAGTTACTTATTTTATATATTAATGTATTGATTATTAAACACAGTGGGTTGGACAAATAGTGGCTATCAGGAGAAGATCATAAATATGGAGAGTGAAGAGGCAATTAGAGATCCATATCAATTATTTAGCGTCATATGTCAGATGGTGGATATTGGGCGGGGAGCCTCTAGTGCAGCAGCTAAGGGGACATCAAGTGGTTCGACCATATATTACCAGCACAACCATAGAGCCCGCAATTCCGAGCAGAGATAGTGTATTCCCATGGTTATATTTTTTGTTATGTTGTAAACATTGATCCTCACTGTGGTTGTAAACAATTCATAACATTTGAGCTCATCATTGCTCTTCGTTAACTTTTCATCTTTTGGTTGTAACATTTTGTTAACGTTTGAACATATATAAGATATTGGTGATTAGCGTTTATGGTGATAAATTGTTCAAAAACTTTATGAATTGTTAGATTGGAGTGGTGAAAAATACAGGGTTCTCATTGTTGGGTTGATTACTTCAGTGAATTTTGGTTATATTGTTCAAAAACTTTATGAATTGTTAGATTGGACAGGTAGAAAAATACAACTTCTGTTTGTGTTGGATTGATTTTATAATTAAATTGACTTTTAGGTTGATCACAACGCAACATTTCTGAAATGTTAGGTTGGTTGAAACATAACATTCCTAGAATGTTAGGTTGATCAAAACTTAACAGAACCGGTTTGTTGCGTTTTAAGCAACTTACAAACCCAATGGCAATTTCTTTACGGTTCCACGAAAGCACGGGCACTGAATGGAGAGGGAGAAATGTAAGGCACTGCACATTGGACAAGTGGTACAATACAACCGAATACTTCGATGCTATTATATGGCCCATGTCAAGCATAGTCATCCAAAAATCACTCATTGGAAATTCATCGAAATTTCCAATTATCATACTTAACTCTGCAACCCTGTCCTCAGAGCCATATAATTGTGCATACAGATCGAAATGAGTTTGTAACTCGGTATCAAGTTATCCCTAACTCTCTTCCATTCATCTTCACCATAATCCATCAATGCAGCGATAGTCTTAAATCCACAATTGCCATATGCTTTTACATCAATCGTATGGTTGATGTATTCCCATAATGGTGCGGGAAATTCATTCATATAAAGTACATTACATGACGAATGGGTAATGTGCATCTGTACAATTACAAAATTTTGCTTAATTAGTAATCCATAAAAGTAGAATAGTTGAAGTAGAATAGGTCAAAGAAAATGCATTATTACTACCTAATTCATTTTGGGCTTTATTTTAAGTTGGAGTTTCATGCATGTCGAAGTAGGTGACTGACTGCCCTGGGCAGAAGTAACATACTCGAATGCAGAAGGGTTTCGACGAGTTGAGGTATCAATCTTCAACTTTGGCCTACCGCATGATTTGACCTTGGAAATGTTGGATTCTAAAAGTTTTGTTGACTTAGGACGGGCAATTTCCCTTAGTTTCTTTAACATATCTAACTGAGTCACTCTATCATTCTCCATGAAGCGATTGACAATCAAATCAAATTCTGCTTGACAAGTTAGTTTCCCATCTTCCATAATCGGGGTTGGCAACATATCTAGCTTCCTCTAGTGTGGATCAATGGATTCGATGGGAATAGGTCGACCTTCTCTAATGTATTCTGCAATCTCATGCGCGCAAGGTAATCCATGTGTACGTCGATTTGCACATCCACACATTGAAATGTCTATTCTAACTGAATTGGCTAGTTTATGATTGTCAAGGATATTCTCGAGTACACTAAGAGAAATCACACCACGAAGATCTCTTACTTCTGCACATTTGAAGTGATGTTGAACATTTGTTAAACTTTTTTCGAAGGATGCTTTGATTTCAGTGTGCTACAGTTCAATCAAATTGTGAATATGTGGCCACGATGTCTCAAAATTCAATGTACTACATCCAAGGTTCCTCTTCAATCTTGCATGTGCACTCTCGGCCCTACACAAGTAAATCGAGAGTGGTCATATAAACAATTTCATGGTAAATTACATAAAATGTAATTTATAAACAGATTGGTATCCCAGTAGGTACCTATTTGTTGTGGTATTACCATAATGCATATATTTATTTGTCCAAGCCGACACGAACCTAAATCTATATGGGATCAACCATGAAGTTTGTGTGTAGTCCAGTGCTTCCGGATACTTTTCGAAATCTCTAAGCATAAATGATAAATTGTGATTATAGTAAGTTTCTGTGTCCGATAGGATCAGGACATTCCATAAGGACATAAACTTTTCCCAATGCCCTTTAGCAAACATCTTCTTGCATTTAGTCAAAATATTCTTCGAGATGTGCCATCTACATAACATATGGTTTGCATTAGGAAAAACCTTTTTGATGGCATTTAACAAGTTTAGCTCTCTGTCAGTGATAATCACCTCAGGGGCAACGCCGCGATCATCCATGATAATGCACAATTTACTTAGAGCCTATTTGTAGTTATCTTCCCGCTCTGATGTAAAATATGTAAAGGCGATGGAAAATGTCAAATCCATAGAAGTCACTCCCACAATTTCTAAGAGGGGAAGACGAAACTTTAGTCTTATAAGTGCAATCCATGATTAGCACATGTGGAAATGCACCCAACAAATCCAAGCTTCGTGGATGAGCCCAAATCAAGTCAGTTAAAGTCTCGGTTTCTTCGGTGCTTCTGTGCCATTCTATGTACTTATACTCATCCAACTTCTCCAACAGAAATTGCATCTGTGATCTCCCGCCCTTCTCTTTAATCCTATACTTAGCACGTGCATTGTAGATCGTCCTCATTGTGCTTTTGTTGAGTGCATTATGTAGTTTCAAAGTAGACAAAATGTCTTTAGGCCATGCCATACTCTTAGACATGTCAACTACTAATGAATTCTCCTCCCATGATAATCTCTCCGCATACGAGTGGCCCTCGAGATATTCGGCAACTGGATGATTATGCACTCCATTAACCACCGTCAGCATCCATTCGTCATCGTTCGGCATTTTCAAACCTTTAAGCGGGGCATCCACACTTTTTGGTTCGAGTTTTACGCTTTTTTCCTTTATTAACAAGTGATTTGCTGCTATCTTTTCGCCTATCTATATAATGTCCACCCCTTTCACAACCAAGTGAAAGCCGCACTGTAGCTCTTCCTTTGCTGGTGACATTAGATTAAGAGATCACAATGACAAATCCAAGCATTTTGCCAACATTCCGAGCCTAATTCGACACTGCATATCTGCTCTTGAACACCTACATACAAAATAACTTAATATAAACATGCAGATTAAAGCATAAAGTCATAGCCTACAATTAGAAATTGAAAAAGTTAGACAATCACCTTGTATGTAGTGAACTCACTAGTGTAATCCATAACAACTTGCGATTGAACATCTCTGTCGACCTTACTGCATCTAGTTGAAGCGTTGCCATGGACCGATGGACAAGGCTTGGCAAAAAAAAAAAAATTGTAACGTTAGGTAATGGATGAAGTGTTATGTTGGGTTGGTTGAAACCTAGAGGTTTATGTTTGTAATGTTGAAACCAACCTAACAAATAGGGAATGTTAGGTTGGTTAAAACCCAACATATCAAGTTTGTTAGGTTATGACCAACCTAACAATCCCTATTTGTTTGGTTGGTTGTAACATAACAATTGAATTTTTTTAGGTAGTAAGCAGGTCAATAAAACTAAATTGTTATGTTGAAAGCAACCCAACAAAAATAAATAAAACGTCTAAGATGTGTTTAGTTGGAAAAAATCCAACAATTTGGAATTGTTAGGTTGAAACCAACCTAACAAATAAGATTGTTAGGTTGTAGCATACCTAACAATCTCAATTTGTTGGGTTACTTTAAACCTAATAGATACACATACGTACTTTTTTATTATGTTGTGTTGATTATAATCTAACATTTCATGTTTGTTAAGTTTGAAGAAACCTAACAATGTTGGAATGTTAAATTAAAAGAAACGCAACATTCTTAAAATGTTAGGTCGTCTTATACGCAACAAATAGAGAATATTAGGTTTTGTGTAACCTAACATCACGAGATTTTGCAAAAAAAAAAAAAAAACTATTAAAGCTTTTAAATACTTACCTCATCACAGTTAGTTGCTTCATTAAGCTCCATCATTAAGGTTCAAGAGAGAAAACCATAATTAAGCTTCAAGAGAGAAAACCATCATCTCACGGCAGCCATTGATGAATATCTCAAGCTTTCATCCTTATTAACCCTTATTAACTTATGCCAAAAACGATTTAAAAACCTACTAAAACGATGCAATCATATTTGAAGTGAGTAAATCTTACTCTTTTTTTTTTTTTTTCAGATCAAAGGGAACTTACGCAAGGTTCAGCAGACGTACACTCCTAAATCGTTTTCTCTGGTCTCCATAAGCTGCTCGTTCCTATATGTTTTCTTCGGTCTCAAGCTTCCATGAGCTGCTCGTTTCTCTGGTCTTCTCTTTATTGTTTGTAAGAGAAAAAAGGAATGTTGATTTTGGGAGGGAAAGATTGGTTTTGGCTGATATGGAGTTGGGGTGAGCTTAACAAAACAAATTAGGATACATTAGGCATTTCAAATTTATACTTGTCCTAAATAGTAAAATTATTTAAGGGCATTTTTGGAAACATAAAAATTGGGGTGGGCAAATAGTTCAGAGGGTTGCATTATCCGCTCTCTATTTGATTTTGGTCAAAGTTTTTTACGGAGAAAATGAGAAAGCATCATGAGACACACAACAATGTCGCATCATCTAAGAAAAATTGATTAACCAAGCATCATCTGGTGCATACGGTGGATAGAGAGAGAGAGAGAAGATGAATGTATTTGGTTGCTGAGAAAATGTGCAAAAAAATAGTTTGGGTGTTTGGTTGGTGAGAAAATTTTGGGATTTCTCTGATGCGTGAGAGTTAAAGGAAAATTTTGGGGTTTCTCTTATGAGTGGGAGTGTCTTGGTATCGTTTTGTGTGAATTCTGATCTTCAGCCATTAGATCTCAAAATTTATGATGTGTCAGCATCCCATTAAAACTTTTGCAAACCCCAGTAAGCATTCACAACTGTAGTACAGGATCCGGACTCATCCGTATAGGTTTCAAATTAGTGAGTCCCTAATTTTGGACTTTTACACTATGTTTGGATTGAGAGAGTTGGAGAGAAGAGAAGAGAAGAGAAGTTTCTCTCGTTTGGATTGAGAGAGTTAGAGAGAAAGGGGATAAGGGGGAGAGAAAGGGGAGAAAAATTTTGCCCAGATTTGTTCTCTCCAAAACGTAGAGAAATGGAAAGAAGAAAAGAGAAAGGGCTTTAGTGAGGGGTAGTTTTACTATTTTGCCATTTCTCTTCATTCTTTAGCTTTTATTTTCTTTTTATGTAAGTAAGGGCAATATTAGAATTTATACCTTAAAAATCTTTTCTTCTCTTCTCTTATCTTATGAAGGCTATCCAAACAGGGTGGAGAGAAAGTCATTTAACTTTCTCCCCTCTCTATCCAAACAAGGTGGAGAGAAAGTCATTTAACTCTCTCATCTCTTAACGAGTTTCTCTTCTCTTCTCTTCTCTTCTTTTCTCTCCAACTCTCTCAATCCAAACATAGTGTTAAGATTTTTCTCTTTCTAAACCTCATGTAAATTAATGGTCAGAGATGTAGCGACTCCAAATGTGCCACGCGTATAAATTCGCACAGAAGTCAATATTTTTTTCCCTTGGAGCGAGGGACTACCCTGTCCCATGACCCACATGATCATCGTCCCCTTCTTTATCCGCATAACAAATCCATTTTTGTCAGTGAAATCTTTATACGGATCTATCATTGCTTCAACTTCGGGTCGTCCATCATTGCTTCAGCTTCTGGTCGTCTTTGTTCGATTAGCATTCGAATTCTAAGGTAAAATCTGGACATGCGAACCCTAATTTTTCAGCTCTTCTCCAGAATTATCTATTCTCTGTTTGGTTGCTGAGAAAATTTAGGAAAAGAAAAGAAAATTAGATTTTGAGCTTTGTGTTTAACGTTGATTTAGTTTCACAAAAATTCGCCTCCACTAAGCTGATTAGTAATAATAATTTTCGGCTTAGTCGAAAAATTCAGCTCAACGAAGATTCAAAATTTCAGTTTCGTTTCTTTTCCAACCATTTTTCTGCAACCAAACGGGACATTATTGATTTCTTAGCTACTAGGTAAGTGAATTACTTGAAGATTTAATATCTGATGTCTTTATTTTTTTGGTTTTTGAAATTCTGTGCCTTTGTTTCACTATAGGAAAAGAATATAGTGGGTTCTAATATCTGTTTTTGATTTCAATTTTATGAAAAGGGTGGGGTGACTTGTTTAGGAACTGCTTGGTTTGCATTTTGGAAGTTTTTTATTTTTTATTTTTATTTTTTTGCTGTTGTTTTGTGCATTTGAAAGCGAAAGTTGCATTTATTTTTAGCTGTTAAAAGCAAAAGGGTACTTCCAAAATGCTAATGAAACAATACGATAATTAATGTCTACGAATTTATGATAGTTTCCAAATTAGTTTTGTGCATATAGGTTAGTTTTTTTTAATTAAAACCTTAACATCTACATACTTTGTTTTCTTCAAAATGAAATTCTGAGTTTATTTTCCTTGTATAGCAAAAAGCTAAAAAGGTTATAATATCTGGTTTTAATTTGAATTTCTTGGGTTTAGGATGGGGTGGCCCGTGGGGGTTAGTGGGTTATACTGACATCCGAGAAAGTACAATGCTTTCCAATGGAGTTTTGTACAAACAAATATTTTTTCTTTAATTCAAATCATGATCCTCTGTTTGGTTACTGAGAAAACTGTGGAAAGGAAAATAAAACATAATTCAAATAATAGGAGCAAGATGCTTTAGGATTGAAGTTTCCTGTAAAATTTGATGGACATAACTTGGGGGAAGATGCTTGAAAGGAGTCCCAAAAGTGATGCATTTTCTCAGGATTCCAAGTTTCCAACCAGTCCAAATGCACGAAATCTGTTAGATTATTGGAAATTTGCTACTTTCTTGCAATTTCCAGCACTCTCGTCCTGAGTACTGAGTCTTGACCGAACCCAGTGTTATGTTTTATGTTGATTTGGTTTCCATACAATGAAAGCCTTGTCTTGACTAAGCCAAATAGTTTCCAAAGTTGTTGTGAATGGTGCAGGCATTGCATCTCAAAGGGTTGGGAGGGGTCAGGCGTCAATTCTTAGCATAGAACAAACAAGTAAAAAAACAATAAACAAAAAATGAAAAACGCTAAGCCAAATAGTTGTTTTAGGAGTTAGTGAAGGTTGGTCGATCAATCTTTTGTTTAGAAGGCACGCTTTACTTGGGCAGCAAAAATAGCCTTATATTTTCTCTATAATTGGGATTGTAGCCTCAAAGAAAAATTAGACATGGATGATTACAAATATTTGAAAATTTCCCGTAAATTTTTTCTCTTCTTCTCTTTCTTTCATCTCCTTTCTCCTAAAATTTATCACTCTTTTCCACTCATTTTCTTCTCTCTTTTCCTAAAGTCCTTCTTTTATATTCTCTTCTCTTCTATTCTCTAATTTTCTCTCCTTCTCTCTATTGTTCTCTTCTTTCTCTCTTGGTTTCACATCACCTTCCCTGCAGTTTCATCCTCCCTTCTCTGTCTTTCAGTTTATTCATTCTCTTACACTATCTTCCTCTCTCTTTTAGGGTTAAAGTGAGAAGCTTTGAGCTCTTTCTCTCTCTTTTTATATCTTCATCTCTCTCTCTGTTATTTTGTAGACTGGATGTGTTTTATGGTTATCTATTCTTGCGTCTTAACTGGTTTTATATACGTTTTAAACTTTTCGATGTTTATTTCGAAAGGATTTTTGCATTTTCCTTATTAGTTTAAGGATAAGAGACATGCAATTTTGGCATTGTTTTGTTGGGAAAACAATGGAGATGTTAGCAGTATGATAATTTGCCTGTGCAGTTTCTTTTTCTCTTTTTTGCTGAACATCCGTTGATCACATTTCTCAGTAATCAAGAATATAACAAGTCCCCACTCGAGAAACCCTTTCTAGTTAGGTACTTTAGGAGTTGCAATCCAGGTCCAAATGAATAACACCCCTTTTTTAATATATCTTTAATTTGCTAAAGATAAGCAAGATTATCTTTATTTTGGTTATGATGTTAATAGTGGGTGTGGATGTTGATTTATATAGTTGATTTTTTGTTTTGGTTGCTAATTAATATGGAATATTGGATTTGAAATAATGTGCTCATTTTCGCTGGCATTGACCTGGTAAAGGTACACATGCATGCTTAGACTTTAATAGTTTCAGTATGGCTTATAGCCTGTTTCAGTTTATGTTATTGTTTTGGCTCTTTGTATCCTTGTGATTCATGCAGACAAACTAAAACAAGTTTTTTTCTTAATCCTTTAAAGTTTACATGGAAGAATGAGGACATTATTACCTTTAGTCATTTTCTTTGGCCTAATGTTCTGCTTTGCTATATGCATTTACCAATAAAATGTGCCTTTTCACATTAACATAAAACAAGATTTGGCGAGTCATCGGCATTTGTGATGCCATGGGCTAGAACCCATTGATGTGTTGTTTTCCTTGTTTACACAATCTTTATTTATGCTTTTTATCGTGTTCTTTAACTATAGTAATTGAATATTAGTATTTGTTGGATAGTGAGTGTATGTCTTCAGCATGTACATGTTATGAAGATAAATTTATTCTAAAAGGGCCTTTATACTTTTACTTAAAAAGCTAACATTTGTTGATGCTGTAATTTTCTTCATATGTATCTTTGAGAGCTATATGGTACTTGTTTTTGTGGTCCACTGACAATGGTTTATGTCTTGCAGAGATTTTGGGGTTTGTGTAGTGATCCATTACAGCAGAAGTTGCTTCTTCATTTTTAATTATGGAAGCTGAGGATTTAATGGACCTCCCTGCTCCTAGTGATTCTGTCTGTGGAATTGAAAATAATGAACTTCATTATTCTAACTGTGATTCTAGTGAAGCTAATTCTCAGCCTGGTAATTCCGAGGTTAAAGAATTAGACAATATAGACAGGGAGAACCTGGGGTTTAGTGAGTGTGATGTTGGAAATGAAGATAGCCAAGTTGTGCAAGTGATAGACGTTGAGAAGGATTTGGTTGACAATCCATCTATCCTGCAGGATAGCATTGTATTGACTGAAACTGTTACAGTTACAGAGAACTTGAATAGCTTTAGCTCTAGAGGGCATACTGAGAATGGTTGCCTGAATGCTCAAGATGAAACTCCTATCAGCAACCGTAAGATAGATGACAGTTGTATCCTGTTTTTTACATTTGATTTCTTGAGTTTCCTTGCTTGTGTATTTTTCAACTCTAGATGGAATAAACAATTTGAAAACTAATGCCAACCGAATTGCTCCTGCAATCAAAGATTGCAGTATTATCTTGGCAATGCTAGAGTCTGATGCTCATGGAAATCAATATCATTCTGTAATATATGATGTATTCATTAATTATGTTTTCCATAATCTAACATGCCAGCTATATCAGGTGTTAAGAGAGCCCGAATGACATTTGATGAACAGCAACCTTCAGTGCATGTCATTTATAATTCCTTGACAAGGTTGGGGTGGGAGTAATAATTGTTACTCGAGAAAATAAAAAAATGTTGTATGTTTTGATTACAAGTGGTGTACACCCTTTTTTACTTATCAAAAAACATGGACTTCTTAAGATGCAATGTATCTTAAGTTATTCTGGATTCTTGTTGATTGAACTTAGTGGGTTACTTTTCTTTTCCAGAGATAGTAAAAGAAAGCTTGAGGAACTATTACAGCAGTGGTCAGAGTGGCATGCTCAACATGCTTCTTCATCCCATGTAAGCCTTATTATTCTCAGCAGATGAAAACTGTGGCTTTTATTATGTTTTCTTCCACATCTTTGTGGTATCTCACTTCTTTCTATGTTAAAATTCCGCTTTAGTTGGAATGAAGCAAATAGGATATAACTTCATTCTTTTTAAACTTAGTTGGAGTGACCTGTGTCAGTTTATAATGTATTTGTTTTTCCTTCTTGTGCATCCAAGTACATGTACTTTTTCATGGAAGGGTTTATTTTTCATTTTTGAAGAATATGTTGTGCCGAAAGCCTTGTATGGTATCATATAAGAATAATTAGTCACTATACTGAAGTTTTGAACAAAGGCCTGTATAGTCCAAAATCTAAATCAAATTGACTAAGAAGTTAAGAGAACTTGTGTTGAGGTTTGAGACATGGAACCATTCTTCTGTTCCTTAGAATGGAGGATTGAATTTCAGCCACAAAAGCTTACAATTGGTGGGCCTAGATCAGCTGTTTCCCACTCAATCCTTGCTCTCTTCCCCCCCCCCCCCCCCTTTTAATATTAGTACTGTCATTAACAGTGGTAAAAAATTAAAATGGAAAACTGATCCCTCTTTTAACAGCACAATGAGCAGCTTGATGGGATATGAACAACAATTTTTATGAATCATTACCTTAAGAATAATGTGATGAGACAACTCCTTTATTGTTTTATGTTTTGGCTGTGTAGTGTTTATGTCTCAGCTTTTTTTTTTTAGACTGCTTGATGGGCATGATTCTAGCAGAGCAAAGGATTGGATAGAGATCTTTAGAGGAACGAAAAGGGGTTCATTTCTTTGCATCATTATGATTAATATTGTTTCTCATAACATGAGGTTGTATGATGGGTTATATGTGAGGTTGGTGATCAAGTCCTCACTGAGTTCTACAAAGTTAGAGGTGGTGATACAGTGAGAGACCATCAAGAAGACAGTGTATGAGATTTGGGGTGAGTAGTAAGTGGATTAGGTGGCATTGCTGTTGAATGGGATTCAGGAGGTAGTTTAATAATGGGAACACAAGCCATTTTGAAGTGGAAGGGGGCACGTTCCCTGTCCACTATATTTCGATATGTACCATTGTCTTTGTGTGTGTGCTTTTGCTAATTGCTACTGTATAGGCGTAATGATAAAGCCTTGAGGCAATAGACAGTGGGATGTGTTCATGATTGATGACCAGATCTATGGTGCATTTGGGATGACTTTAATGTCCTTGGGTTTTGGGGGAATGCCTGAGACTGAATCACTTCTAGTATGGCTGTTTGTAAATGGACAAGTCAGACTTATAGGATTTTGTAGATGCAAGGAGTGTTTATGCGGTCTGTGTGGTCCAACTATGAAGACAAAGTTGTTCTGTGTTCTTTTCTAAGTTGGATCGTTTTACTTTGGATTGGCTGAAAAAGTTTCTGGATGTCATTCGAGTGACTATTCCTAACCCCAATTCTGATTGTTGGTTAGTCTTGTTTGGGTGGGGATATCCTAAACGCTTGTACACCCTTTTTGTATTGAGTACATCTTGGATGTGCTAAATTTATGGGAATGTTTGGAATTGTGGGTGTCTTTTTAGCTTGAAGGGAAACCAAAGTTTGTTGTTTGCCAAATGCTGAAAGGTGGAGCCTTGATTCTTTTGTGTGAGTTGATGTAGACTTGGCCTTACTCTAGTTATAATAGTGGTTGATCCACTTGTGCAGCTGTAAGGTTCTTATTTGATCTAGATACCGTCTAAAATCGACTCCATGTACAGCCGAGCTGAAGAACAGATGGAAGAGTTAGTTCCTATGTTCCAAGAGAAGAAATCTAAATGGTAGAGATGAAATTTGATTAGATAGTTTGGCCAGGTTAGTGGAAATTATCTGGAGATGGAAATTGAGGGTGCAGTGCTATGAGGAGCAGAACTGTAATAACAAATTCTTCCTTCAAAATGACAAATGTAAGCAGGAGAGTTAACTAATTGATAAGGATTACATAGTTGGGAATACTATGGAGAATGATCATTAAATTGGAGAGGTCACTGATTTTTACTAGTCTCTTTATTTCAAGTACTTGGTGAGACCTTGTTTGGAGGGGCTAGGCTTTGGGCTCCTCTGCAGAGGTGTCTGATTAACTGGATAGATAGTACTCTAAAGGGGAGGTTTTAGTTGCTGTGAATGATTTGCATGGTGATAAAGCTTCAGGCTTTGATGGTTTCAGGATCAAATTTTTTAAGAAATGCATAGTATGGAGAGATTTCATTATGGTCATGGAAGAATTTCTAATGATCTTAGTTGAGTGAGTAATGCTATTGTGGCTTTCATCTTTTCCATCCCAAAGTAGAAAGAAGCGGTTGATATTTCTGATTTTAGGCCCATCAGCTTGGTTAGTAGATGTGCAATATCTAAGTGTTGGTCCTGTTGGAAAATGAATTGAAGCTGGTTCGGCCTTTGTTATCTCTTCTTTTTAGATTGCTATTGTTAGGATGCCTCAATCTTTCAATAGCATGCTCATAGCCTATGAGTGTATTGGCTATCATAATGGGGACTGGGGGCAGTGCAGTAAGGGGTTACATGCAGAGTTAACAAAAATGAAGCATATAACACGTGAATTGGGGGTTTCTCATGTATTTATCTTGCAGGATGGGCTCGGGCTGAAGTGGAGTAGATGGATGATGCATTTTGTTCCCCACCTTCTTGATTATAATTCATGGGAATGTATACAAAATGGTTTAGCTTTGTACATGTGCAGAGCTAAGTGTAGTATGAACCCCTTGTCATATCAAGGCAGTTTCATGAGCGGAGGGGTGCATACGCCACCTGAGGGGGTTTGGAAGTTTGTGATATTCAAAATAGATAGTGAATTTAGCATGGTTTTAAGTATCGGATAACCGGCTGTAACAGGTAACGGTAAATGTGTAAGGGTATCGGGTGATACATAACGGGTAACGGGTGCCGTGGCCGTGAATTTTTTTTTGTGTTCTTTTGTTCACACCAACCCCCAAATGCAGTGATATGCATATATTAGCCTCTCAGTACTATATATTAATGTTTTCAAAGAGTTCTAGTGCATTTATTTCAAGTTCTATTAGTTTTTTTATTAATTAAAAACATAACAATTTTTTATAGTGACATTTATTAAAATCTAACCGTTGGATCACTATGATTTTTGGTATATATGATATGCATAAGAAATGTATTGAATCCAACGGTCTGTTAGTCAAAATATTTATCCATCATAGGTAGTGTTTTAAAAAAGAGGTGTAAACATATGTGTCAAAATAGGGTGTAAGGAGAACGTGACCCTTTAATTATTTATATAATAAGTTATTATTTATACAGAGTTATATAATATTAATGAACATTTTTTAAATTAAATAAAATTTTATTAAAAATAAAAATATATTAAAATAAAGTATTAAGATATTTGTAGGATAAGATATTTGTCAAAATATGGATCGGTCAACAAAAGGTGGACTTGATATTGGTGCACTTGATATTTTTTAATGAAAATATGAGATATTTTTTAAAGTATACAGACTTACAAGTTATATTAAAAACCGATCCAATAGACTGTACACATTAAAAAAGTTAAAAAGGAGAGGAGAATGAAGTGAGAGTCTGCGGCTGTGGCTGCGACTGCGACTGCCTTCTTGGCGAGAAGGCTAACCTGCTCAGATCTGAAGCTGCGGTAGCAACGGCGACGGCGACTGCTGGAAGCTTCGTGTGGCTGGATCTGTTTGGCGGGAGTCTCACCGGCGGGGATTTTCTGGCGGCAGCGACGACAGTAACACAAGTTTTTTGCCTTTTCTCTTCTTCTCTCTTCTTCTCTTACGATTTCTTCTTCAAATCTTCTCCAAACAAACTAAAAAGGGTATACTTTAGCTTTTTTTTTTTTTTTGAAAAAAGCAGATTAATTTTGTCTTGAAAGGCTGGAATTGTCAGGAATCTCCGAGAAATTTGTTTTGGGTTGAATCGCGTGGTGTATCAGAAGGCGTAAAGGGCCGATACTCACCAATACGTATCGTATCGGGGCCGATACTATGGGAAGACCTGTGCATATACCGTATAGGGGTGTATCGCGTACAGGGACTGTTGAAATCGGATATGACTCGGCCGATACGTATCGTATCAGCCGATATTTTAAACCCTCGAATTTAGTCTGTCCTGTGAGTTCTTGTCCATTTACTATTTGGGGATACTACTAGGAACTCCATTAAATTTCGTATTGGTTTGGGATTTTATTGTGGAGATTGCTTGGGGGATCCCCATTAGATTCCCCCTTGGTGAGGGATCTTACTATAGAGATCTAACTAGACAGGTTGGCCACTTTTATCTCGAGTTATATATCACAAAAGTTCTGTTACAAAGTTTCTTATGTTTATTTTCCATGTCAGATGAAGCTATTAAAGAAGTGGAAAGGCTCTTAAAGAGATTTTTGTGGAGAGGTGGACTTTGGTCTCATAAACAAAGTTTTTCATGTATGAATGGCTTTGAAGATTTCACAAGGATTGAGGCAGTGTTTAGAGAGCAATTATTGAATATAGGACTGACTTTGGAGGTCGTTTGTTTGTTTTGACAGTGTGGTGTAGGCTCCTTGAAAGATTACATGGGAGAAATGTAGCGGAATGGTAAACAAAATTTTTTCCTCCATTGTAATCATCCCAAGGATGTTCTCAAACGTTGATAAGAATAAAAACTTTAAATAAACAATAAATAATGTTCCTTTGCGAAGCGAATCCTCGAATGCTTGAGCTCCAAAAGAATGGTAGCCTCCAACGGTATCCACACGAGCACAAGACCCCTTGAACCCTTGCACCTTCACAACTCTTGAGAAGACACAAGCTTGGAGAGGGAGAGAATGGAAGACAGCTAGAGAGAGAGAGCGCTATAGTGCTCACGGTCCTAGGGTTCTCTCTTTTATTTTGTGCTCCTTCTCTTTTATGATGAGTGGTTACTTAGTGCTAGCATGACCTATCATCACATATTTATAGAAAATATTTTTTGTATTTATAATTTGACCCCCTCACTTATTAACTATTAATAATAAGGGCCAAAACAATTCTAAATAAGAATATTCCCCTCCCCTAATTCAAGAAACTCACTTATGCCCTTATGTGTGTGACCAGGGTTTAAAAAATCGTCCGATACGATACGTATCGGAATTCCAAAGCACCTATACGCGATACTCCCCTATACGGTATGTGTAATGTAATTCCCATCGTATCGGTCCCGATACGATACGTATCGGGTAGTATCGGACCTTTACACCTTTCCGATACGCATCGTAGAGAGGCCCCAAAGTCAGATTTTGCACTGATTTCTCAGAGATTCTTGACAATCAAAGAATTCATAACAAAAAAATATGCATTTTTTCAAAAAAAAGCTAAAGCATACCCTTTGGAGAAGATTTGAAGAAGAAATCATAAGAGAAGAAGAGAGAAGGTATCAGAGAAAAAAACATGTCTTGCCATCGCCGTCGCCGCCGCCGCCGCTGGAAGATCCTCGCCGGTGAGACTCCCGCCGAGCAGATCCAGCCACGCCAAGCTTCTTGTCATCGCATCTGGTAGGCCATCGCAGATCTGAAGCTTCGAAGCCAGTCGCAGCCTCGCGTTGCAGGTAATCCTCGAGTTTCTGTCTTCGCAGCTGCGAACTCTCCTTCAGTCTCCATTAGTCATTAGTCATTTTTAACAACTTTAAATGGGTGTGGATCGGTCAACAAAGTCAAAAATGCTAAATAAGGAGTTGATAGGAATAATATATAAAGATTAATATATTTTTTTACCAAAAATAAAAAAAGATTAATACATTTTTGTTTTTAATAAAACATTTTTTCTCTTTAACTTTTAAATAAAGTATAATATATTTTTTAATAATTTTTAAAATGTTCATTAATTTTACATAACTCTGTATAAATAATAATTAATTGATAAAAATAATTAATTATATAAAATTACTGCTATGATCAAGTGCACTTGATGCTAGAGCCACTTGTGGTGAAAATTTTAAAAAACTGACCGTTGGATTAGATACTCCTATTATGTATGCCATGCCTGCCAAAAATTAAAGTGATCTAACGGTTGGTTTATGAGAAAATTGACTGTGAAAAAATGATAACATTTTAAAGAACAAAAAAGTCACAGTTTTTCAAAATTACATTTTTCAAAAATGCACTAGAACTCTTTGAAAACATTAATATATAATACTAAGAGATTAATACATGTATATCACTGCATTTGGGGGTTGGTGTGAAAAAAAAAAAAAAAATCACGGCCACGGCGCGCGTTACCCGTTACGTATCACCCGATACATCCGTTACCCGTTAACCTGTACCGTTATCCGTTACGGACCCGTTACCCGATACTTAAAACCATGTGTGTGACCCATTGGGTTCATCCCAACCTAGTAGTGGCCGGGGGCATCTCATGTCTCCCAAAATAGAAACTTTCTATTTATAGTTCGATTGGAACAATTCCAATTTTGCTCTCAATGATAACACTTACCAATAGGCCTTCACTAGTCATGAGTGACCTTTAGTAACATATCATGACGTGCCCTAGGCGTGGGTGAATATATGAATATAAATGAACCCTTCGTGTTATAGATAATCCTTCACCATACAATGTCACGATTTAAGTTAATTGGGTATAGATACATGTCAAACCCTAACTCAATCAAGTGTTACAAATTCACCAAAGTATAATCTCAATAAGGTAAACCCTTGAAAACACTTTTCTTGGTTTCCTTCTGCTTTGGCCAAAGACTTCATTGAGATTGTATATTTTTGAATTAACATTGACATTCTCCCTTTTATATCAAGGGTGGTGATTCCCTATTGCACATTCACTTATCTTCATACATAATTTACTAGAGCCAATGAGTACCAATTACATTCTGATGGTTAAGAACGTACGAGATACTATCAAACTCTAATAACCCATGTATAAGATAACTACTGGTGTCTCAGGTCTAAGGATTACAATTTGTGACTATACACGTGAGTAGCTTTTGACATGCAAATAAAACTCCACAAGCTATACTCATATCGATCACGTTCAGTGTACTTGTTCTTTAACAAGCACCCACAGGTTTACTATAGTGTCACTACACAAGTGGTATCAGACTCACCATCCTCTCATTGGAGCTAGTATAACCTGTGCTAATCTTAACGGTTTATAATCGCTCAAATATATAAACCTATGATTAGGAACAAGTCTAGGATATATGGACTTGAAAGTTATAAGTCCCTTTATCTCAACACTTGAGATATAACTCTCTATCATACTATCCAAGGATTTTATCATGAACAGTAATTAAACACAAGTTTACATGATAAAATAAGCCATTTCATAAATGAATATAATTTCATAAATGAATAAAATGAAATATAATGTTTCCCTAAATACAACCTAACAATTGGTTTTAGGGCATACATCTAACATTCCTATGGATGAAGCTTGTGGACAAGTATAATAATTTTTAAGTTCTTAACTAATTGTTTAAAGATGATATCTCTTGGACTTAGGGAATGATGGCTCATTAAGTTGCCTAGTTTTGGTGAGGGATCATGTAGAAGCTTCTTCTTTAGAACATCGCGGGAAATTTTATTTTTTGCAGAAATTTTCATGATTGAGAAATGGAATTGGTGACTCTTTGTTAATGTACTTTATGACATTTTTGTAAGACCAGTTAGTCTTAATGGGAGGGTTTGGCTCCAAACTAAATTTGCGGGCTTTTAGGCATCATCTTTCATTCTTTCTTCATCTATTATCTTAGGGAACAGGAGATACAGGCAAGTTTTCCAGCTAGATAGTTTGGAGTAATCATTGCTCCTTTAAGGTTGGCATTGTCATTCTTCATCTTGGAGGGAGCATTGGACATAATCTTTGTAATGCCTCGATTTGTCGCGTACCGATCTTTCCGGAAAGGTTGATACATGTCAATTTGGAGTGTAACAATGAGGAAAATACCAACAATACATTGCCCTTCCTTTAAGGTCTTTATCCACTTGTTTCTCATCCATATCCCTCTATAAAAGGGACCCTATTCAGCAACAATGACAACAAGAAGAAGAAAGTAATTAATGAGCCAGCACTCTTTTCCCTTGCAATATCCTAAGTCTCCTTTAGACTAATTACTCCTACCCCCCGGGCCTTCACTTTGCTTGAGTGCGAGGAGACTCACTCATGAACCCTACTTTATACCCATATATATTTACTTGAGGTACAAAGCATTGGTCTTACCTCTTAAGACAAGCTATTGCTGAGGCCATGCGTCACTCACTTTAATCTCTCACTACATCTTTCTTTGGAGTGCGAGGTGGAGGTTAAATCCTTGGGGAAGGATTGGTTAAATGGCTGCCTTGTTTTGCCTCATTTCACTCTTAGGCTGCTCCATTCCTCCCCTCGAGTTACTCTTTCATGTCCCTAACTAACACAACTTACTTCACCCGATCTCACGTAACCTCTTTTCCTCACAAATGCTGTTTCCCTCCTATACCCTCTTAGACCTATTGTGTGGCCATCTTTGCTGCTCTAGAAGAACCCTTTGCGAGTTCCTTCTTGCAAACAACCATAAATCTCTAACAAAACACCATGTAGCAATAATTAATAATATAATAAAAATAATGCAGGTGCACCAGGCCTGCTAGTCACATGGCTCAAAATGCAAAGTACCAAGATACTCACATAATGTCATAAATACATAAACAATTAAAATAAAATGACACTTGGCCCAAAACTAAGACAATTTCTCATAATCTTTGCCCTTGAGCATCTCATCTTGTGATGATGGGTTATCCATTGCATCATGTGTGAATCCAGTGCTGAAGCTGTTAGCCAACTTTGATTCATTGCCTCTTTGCTTCCACTCTAGGTAGTGTTTGTTCAAATGAGTTAACATGGCTTGGGTTCCACAACTTTGAGAATTTGGGGTCCATGGTCAATTGGGTCATTAAAAGGCTTATGTCTCCTTTGGTTAGTTTGCTTGTTTGATTTTGTTTTCCTTGGATAAGATTTTTTCTGACTTTCCTTTGAGGACGGGTCACTTTTTACATCTTTTTTGTTGTTTGTTGTAGTTAGACTGTTTCCTGTGCATGCCCTTTACATTTGTCTCTGTTAATATGAAGTTCTCTTGCATACTTAAAGTAAAGTTTTTATGCTGATTTTATGTACATTAATCGATGTATTTGCTTCTTCATGTAGCTATAATGGTTTTTCTAAACTGTTTTTCAATGGAAATGGTCTAAATTATATTCTTCAACTGTTCAGGATCCAAATGAAGGGTTAGAGTGTGGTGAAGAGACATACTTTCCTGCCCTACATGTTGGTCTGGATAAGCCTTCTGCGGTGGTATGTTTTGCTCGTGTGTTTCTGGTCCTTCACACATTCACATTACCGAACAAAGCCATTAATCATATATTTTCATTTATTTCTATGCCTATTTTTGTTAACTGATTTGTCTATGATATGGGACAAACAAACTTTTTTCGATCATCAATCAGTTGTATTTTACTGGTTTATGGTGACTAATTTAGATACAACTTTGATAAAAAAAAAAAAAAACAAAACAAAACACTTGTACCATCGCACTTGGAAAGTTGATTTTATGGAAGATGATTCATGTCTTTGAGTAAGATTTGCAAGCCAAAAGTATCTGCATACATTTTTAATTTTACATGCATATGTTTTGTTTAAAAACCACATGCAAATAAAGTAAACTGAAAAAAAAGGTCAGAAGTATGAATTGACACCTAAAAGATGAAATTTGTGATAACTGGATTATGTTGGTCAATGTAACTGGGACAGTAAAAAAAGTGTCGGTATCTGGCATGGCAACCTCACTAGGGGATGAACTGCAGCTCGTGTCGATGCTATAAATATATAACATGCTTGTAATGGGGAAAAATGTTAGAATAGGACTTCCTTTATTGCAGTTACATGTTAGAATATTTTTGTCATTAACATATAACATATGTTAGAATAGGACTTCCTTTGTTGCAGTTATATCATAATATTTTTATCATTAATGTATAACATTTTGATTCTCGTGACATCTAATTAAAAGCATTAGCGATAATGGTTATTTATGTCATGACATTAGTTGTTGTGATATGCACTTATTAATATACACATTCAATAAACTAATCGATGCCCTTGCAAATTAGAGCAACACGTTTCTCACTTTCTAAGTATTACAACGTTTTAAAAGATCTTCATTTTAAATTGCATTTGTTATTGAAAAATAATAATTTCAGAAGTGATTTTTACATACTTAGTAATATTATTAAGATGTATTAACTTCGAACATGAAGTTATGATTATAAACATGATGTACAAAAAATTAGGTCAATATTTACACTAACCAGTCAATATTTACATTAACCAGGAGTGAAACAGTATACAATTATATCGAAGTGAGCAAGGTTTTGCTGAGAGTAGGGCGGGGGTTAATGATGCTGGCGCTTAACCTTTTGGGGAGATCAGTAGTAACTAGTACCATCAGAAATGGTAGCAGAGTTTTTTGATTTTTACACTATAACTATCACAAATTTTTAGGCTATTGGATGCATATAAATGCTTTATACTTTCTAGCTTCTGCATGTGGGGTGGGGTGGATGGGGATGACCCAACTTAGGTGGTGGTACCTACCACTCCTAGACTCCCAGTGGTTACCCGGTTTGAACCTTGTATTCCTCCCCATGTTGCACCTTAAAAAAATGCCCTACAATTGTATGAAGACAAGGGAGACATTATTATTATTATTATTCGCTTTTACAGTATATGCATGTGTAGTTTCTTTTGTCTATGTACTTTCCATCATGAAGAAAATTGTATGCTTGTGAATTTCCATTTCATTGTATATTTTGTCGTACTATTCCTTTTAAAGTGCTCTTTTGTTTGTAGTCTTTCTGGATGGACAACCAAACAAGGAAACAGAAGAACAGAGAGTTTGTTATGATGGATAGTGACTCTGCTCCTATTTATGATCGTGGATATGCATTGGGTTTGACATCAGTAGATGGTTCGAGTAATCAGGAGGGGTAAATGCTTTTTAATTGTGTATGAATGAATGTGTGGATGCTTCTCTTAGTCATATCTAATTTGATATGAAAGAAATAGGCTATGTAATTAGAAATGTTTCTTTGTGATCTCAAGATACTTAGAGATGGCCACTCATTTACATTAATGACTAGTTGTGCATTATGACCATTAGCAAATATGGAAAACTAAAATTATATTGACCAAAACCTAATTATAAGACATGATAAATTAGGAGAGTGAATATTTAGAGAGAATTATGATAGTAATGTTGCTTGTAACAATACGAAGTGTAGAAGAATAGAATCCATTCTATCCCACATCACCTAAATAGAAGGCTTGCTATAGCTTCATATACTTGTATTGGGCCGTCCACCTACAAGCTTAGGCTTTTAGGTTGGAAAATTAACATGGTATCAGAGCTTGGTTCCAATCCTGGGACCTGTGGGTTATGGGCCCACCATTGCCTTTCAAATGGTAGTAACATCGCTTCTAGCAAAGACTTAGCATTAACAGAGAGCATGATAGTGAGAGAGAGTCTGACTTAAGGAGGAAGAGTGAGGCATCCGCAGGGAAACACCTACATGGGGTGGGAGTAGTAAATTCTTATGTACCGGACCATCTTTTAAGCCTTTTAACTTAAAAGTTTATGATCAATATTATAGTATGAATACGTAATGTGGCTTAGTAATAGGATACTTTAGGATGGATAAGTATTTGTAAGGATAAAATGATTTTAAGGTGGATTGCACTAGTAGTTAGATTATTCTTTTCTCTTTTTCTCTCTGGTTTTGTTTTTGATTCCTTGAACTTATTGCAAGTTGGGGGTGTTTATAGTAGAACAAAAGTTGAGTGGTTGAATATGGTGATTGCACGTGTCACACATGTGTTTGATTTTACTGAACTGAAATATGGACTAATGAATGCAAGATAGGTGAATTGCATGAGAAGTTGACATGTGTCTAGTTTTGGACAGACGTCATCGTAGGATCAAAGCATTTAAAAGTTTAGCTAAAGATTTGACACATATGTTAGCCGAGTGTAATGAGATTATTTGACAGTTTGAAGGTTGATCACTCCCGACTGGGAAGGTTATTCCCAGTCGTGATCAAGATTTAGAAATTTATATAGAACCACGTGTTGATATCAATTCGTATAAAATACGGTAAGCATGGGTGTTGATTCACAGGGAACTAATTACGGGATAAAAGAAATTTGCATGAATCTAGTACTAATTAAAGAATGATCTTAAAGTTGGTTTGTTGGTGATTTGGGCTTCACTTAATTTGAAGCAAAATATTTAGCTAATGACAAGAATTAAGAAAGATTTAACCGATGATGGGAAAACAACTTGGGTTAAGGAATCCATTTGAAAACCATTTTATATACTTGAATCATGTAAATAAACATTTCCTAGCATTTATGTATAGTGGTTCTTCCAACTACAAGAAGGAATCTTCAAGAATATAATAAATGGTGAATTTAGCATCCTTATCCTTAAAAAGCATGGATTGTCATACAAGGCATGCACAACCCATCCTAATGAGGTCTAAGTATGCTACATCTAACATTTACATCAATTAACCACCATTGCATAGTTAATATAATTGCAATCAAGAAACACAATCATATTACTCAAGATTTAACAATAAAGCAAGGATTAACAATAATCTCACAAACTATGCAATCACATAAAATACTCGAAAAATATTATTTACATAATCCAAATATACAAACTTAATCAAACTTCATCCTCACCCAAGCTTCTAGCTTAGTTGGCCATGAGGTGTAGAGATGCTCCTCCTTCCTCCATGAATCCCCAAGCTTTTGGCTATGGTGGTGGATGAGTGAGTGTGGAAGGCTAAATCCTAGAGAGAGAAAAACTAGAAAAATGTTATAATTGGTAAACCTATTCTAGAATAATGGAAAGCTTAGATTCTAGGGTTACATCACTTTCTATTTATAGTAAAACTAGTGAAAGGACGAAAGTGCCCAAGAAATACATTAAAATCATTGAAAAACCTGTCAAAATCTGACAGAATTCGAGACCTCTATTGATTGACATGGGTCTATCGATAGAAGTTCTATTGATAGTGAGCCTTGGTCTATCGGTAGAGTCCTAAATTTATTACACAACACAAGGTACAGAGGCTCTTTTCTATTGATGGAAGCTGGAGGCTATCGATGAGATTTGCTATCGATAGAAGGTCTATCAATAGGCATAGGTCTATCGATAGAAGTTCTATCGATAGCTATATACTTTTTGCAAACAGCTGCTCTGCTGGCTTCTTTCAACTTCTACACTTCTTCTAATACTTTTTGCCCTTGAGATACTTTCCAAATCCATGTCCTAGCAGCTATCCCTTATTGAGTGCCCGTACATCTATGCATTTGAGCTGATTTCCTACAAAAGACAAAATTTAACATTACAATTTAAAATTGATTTAAACTAACATTATTACATTGTTATATGACATAATAAAGCTTAGTAAACCCAAGATATAGACCATGATTGTGTGGCAATCAAAAGCCTAATAAGAATTTGACTTTACACCACTTGTTAAGAAAAAGAGGTTTTGACATGTGTCCATATTTGCACAAGTGTCACCAAGTTGCTTAATCTCCTATTTCCTCTATAGAAGACCAAGGTAGAAAGTAAAGTCTTTAACTATAAGGTTCACATCTAGCTTGGTTAGCCCGCATTCTAGCCACCATGCCAAGCAAACCATCCTAATGGTGTAGTCAAGGTAACACAATGTGACATTTTGACTGCTTGAACCAACACCAAACCCTAGGGTATTTTTAGGGCTCCTTAGACCTTGCCACCAAACCTGAGCAGGTGTCAAGCGTCAAGGTGTATGCCGGTTATGGATAAGAAGCACGCACCAACTTTGGAGGGGGAAACTTCTCTCAGGTCGGGCTTCCTTAACACATACTAAGTACTTTACAACGCAGTGATATAAACTTTATATGCATCTCAAATAGCTTTGCTCTCAACGGGATAGATCTCATCCATTAGATAAATGCATAGGATTATAATGGGAGATACCTCAACCGCTATGATCATAATGGGAGTAATGCTCAACCATTGGATTTATTTATTTGTTATTATTTTTTACTTTTTATATTAGTGACATGAAAGCCTTAGCAATACATTGGGGAACTTCCATTTTTTGTAAGAATAGAATATGAGTGGAACTAAACATTGTAATCTAATACAGTTACTTTGTCCTTGAATAAATATAAGTAGAACAGAATTTGAAACTTTATACTTTCATTCCCCTCCATATATATTTTTATATTCTTTAATCATTAGAAACTCATGAATATCCTTTTCTAGAGACTAAGACTCACTTTTTTTTTCTTATATAAATTTCCTTCTTTGTACAACAATGTAGCTTCTATAGACATTAATAAAATGATATTGAATGCCTTGGAGATTGAAACAAATAACATACATTATCGGAGGATGGATACTAGCGAAAGTGATCATTCTAAGAAAGATGTCATCACCTAAGCACCCCAGGGTGGGGGAACATGCTATTACCTTAATTTTGTGTTCTCTTTCCTTCCTTTTTGCTTGATATTGCATATTGCCTTAATTTTATGACATTAGAATAAAATCCAGCTTCTTACAATATAATGTAATCTCAAGGATGATAATGTACTTCCACTTTGTAAACATCCAATAACCTTTCAAGAGGTAATATCCCCTTATCATGCATATGTGCATGGGTGGGTGGGTTGGAGGAAGGGTGGGGGGGGTGGGGGGGCTGTGGTGTAATGTCCCCTATGCATGCATATTGGGAGGTGTAAGGTCCCTTATGGAATGTTCCCAATCCCTTATGGAATGTTCCCAACTTAATTTTTCTATGCTTCTTAAGACAAATGTGGCATCCTATAAGACAATATAGTATAAAAGGAGAATGTACCTTCATTTTGTAGATGTGTAGGAACCTTTCAAGAGGTAATATCCCTTTATTGTTCATATAGGGGGTGTAATAACCAATGTGCATACATATTGGGGGGTGTAGTGTAAAAGGAGATAAGATGCCACAAGACAATGTAGTGTAGAAGGAGACAATATTCCTTCATTTTGTTAGGGTCTAAGAACCTTTCAAGTGGTAATATCCCTTTAGTATGCAGATAGGAGGTGCAATATCCTATATGCATGCATATTGGGGGGGGGGGGGGGGGGTTGTAAGGCCCCCTATGCAATGTTCCACACTTAGTTTATATATATATATATATATATTATATTATGCTTTTCAAGACAAATGTGGCATTCTACAAGATGATGTGGGATCAAAGGATGTGTACCTTCATTTTGTAGTGGTCCTAGAACTTTTCAAGAAGTAATATTCCATCATGCATATTAGGGGTGTAATATCACCTATGCATGCATATTGGGGTGGGGAGGTCCCTTGCACAATGTTCCATGCTTTTTTATTTTATTTTATTTTTTATGCTTTTCAAGACAAATGTGTCATCCTACAAGACAATGTGAGATCCAAGGAGACAATGTACCTTCATTTTGTTATGACATGTCATTTTCCAGTTGAGGCCACATTGGTATTCACCCCAAAGTTGAAGATACTAAAATGTCATTTTCCCAAAAATACTTTAAGAGGTTGGAGTTTAGGTTTGGCATACAACAACTCTTATTAATTACCAACTGCCGGTGGAAAGAGATTGACAAAAGACAATTTTTAGATGCTGAACAGATCTACCGCTTTGATACCATGTTAACTTACTAATTTGTCTAAAACTCCGATCTGTTAGAGACGGACCAACCATGTAACATGCTCACACCAACTATTCTCTTCCATGCTAACTATTCTTCTGTGATTATCAATGCAATCAATGCATATATATATATAGTACTTTTTTTTCCCAATTTGTTTGTCCTGTTTGTTAAATTCATTTTTCCTTAAATACTTCTATCATTCACAAGTGCAGTTTTCCTTGTACTGTAAGTTTTGCTATATTGATTTAGCAGTTTTGTAACTCCATGGCTGTTGAAAACTTTGTTGCTTAATTCCAGTGTACTATGACAGCCTCAGTGCTTTTGATAGATATTTTTATTTCCTCTGTTTTTTGAAATTGATTGTTGCGTCCATTTGCTTGATTGATCTTTTTGTAAGGTAATAACAAGAAAGGTCATTCACAAAATTAAAATGAATGGAGAATACTCAACAAGAAAAGGGATTATGGTGAGAGGACTTGGGCTATCTGCCAAAACCTGCCCATAAGTGTGTCCTATTCATGGTTTTAAGTATCGGGTAACGGATCGTACCGGTAACGGTAAAGGCATAACGGGTATCGGCTGAATCGGGTGATACGTAACGGGTATCGGGCGCCGTGGCCGTGAATTTTATTTTTTTTCACACCAACCCCCAAACGCAGTGATATGCATGTATTGACCTTTTAGTACTATATATTAATGTTTTAAAGAATTCTAGTGTATTTGTTTCAAGTTATCTAGTCTTCAAAAATATATTAATCAATTAAAATTATTTCACAGTCAGTTTTCTCAGAAACCAACCGTTGGATCACTTTGATTTTTGGTAGGCATGGCATACATAATAGGAGTATCTAATACAACGGTTAGATTTTCAAAAATTTTGCCATAAGTGGCTCTAGTATCAAGTGCGCCTGATCATAGCAGGAATTTTATATATTTAATTATTTATATAACAAGTTATTATTTATACAGAGTTATATAAAATTATTTATATAAAATTTTGATATAAAATATTATCATTTCAAACAAATTGAAAATAAGTTATATATGTTGCTAGTTTAGTTGAATTGGAACTAAATTATAATTGTTTAAGTATAAATTGATTTAGAATAATTTTACAACCACCTTTTACACTTTTTTTAATTTAATTATATTTTTTAAAAAAATTAATTTTTTTGAAAATTTTTTAATAAAATTTTTAAAAGGATTTGAATTTATTTATTTATTTTAATAAATGTTTTTCATTGTTTTTAATGTTTTTATTTTAAAATTTTTATGATTTATAAATTTATATAACAAATTATTATTTATAAAAAGTTATATAAAATTAATATAGTTTTAAAAATTATTAAAAAATAATCTATATTTATTTAAATAATATAGAAAAATTAGCCTTAATTAAAATAATATATACTAATTTAGAATTTTTATACTATTATATTAATAATTTATTAACAGGCTTTAATTTGTGTGAAAAAAAATTAAAAAGAAACATCAATTTTGACTTTTCCACCTCAATTTTGACTCAATTTATATATAACCTTCAATTCTCTCGTTTAGTCGGTGACTCTTTAGCGCCGCCTGCATATATGTATATATATATAAAAGGAGAAATACTCATCGCCTCACCGGACAACGAAGAAGGTGGCCTGCGATGGGTTACCGGACGACGTCAGGGAAGTCGGCGAGGCTCCATCTGGTCGGCAGCAGTGTCGCCGGTGGTGTACTCCTTGCGGCAGGAACTTCGCAGGCCAGTTCTTCTTCTGTCAGACTCCTTCTCTCCTCTTCTCTTTTGATTTCTTCTTCTAATCTTCTTAGTTCCAACATTCAATGCATAAAATGGGTAGATTTTTCCTTTTTTTTTTAAGAAAAAGCAAATAATTGTCTGAATTTGTCAAGAATCTCTGCAATTTCTGACATTTGGGTTTCTTCATGTGGTGTAACGGAACGGTGTACAGGACCGTTACACCCCGATACGTATGGTATCGGCCTCGATACCATGTGAACTACGATTCCCATACCGTGAAGCCGTAAATCTCGTACAGGTGCCTTGAATTTCCGATACGTATCGCCCGATACGTATGGGATCGGCCGATTTTTAATACCCTGGTCCTATTAACCAGAAACTGCATATCCTTGTTCACTTCTTTGAGAGAATGATAAAATACTTATGTGATAATTAATACGATGAAAATGATTGGTAACATTGACAATTTGGCAAGTTTTAGTGGGACAAAGTATGAGAATGATATAATCTTTTAAAGGGCCAAAAACACATTATCTCAATGAGTAGGGGGCAAAAGAAGGATTCTTGGAAACTCGTGTGTTCCATAGATAAGGTCTTTGTTGCATTAAAATACCTAATCCTAATCACCTGGAATAGAGATTTGAGTTGACTGGTGATACATTTGAGACCTCCTATGGGTCTGTTTGGCTGACAAGAACGCCAACTGGGGCTAGGCTTCTTAGTCATCTTCTGTCAATTTTGCAATTTATGCAACTGTATGTGCAGTTTCATGTTTGTGTAAAGCAACTTTACTACCAGATTTTTTTTTTTTTTTGGATAATTAACTTTACTACTAGATTTGTTTTGTTGAACAACCTTACATATTATATTTTTCGTTACATGTCTGTTATTTTGTAGAGGCTTGGAAATAATAGATGGTTCCCGATGTTTCAATTGTGGTTCCTATAATCATTCTTTGAAGGAATGCCCAAAGCCTCGTGACAGTGTTGCTGTCAATAATGCTCGCAAACAGCACAAATCCAGACGTAATCAAAATGCTGGTTCCCGCAATCCCACCCGATATTATCAAAATTCTCCTGGTGGAAAGTATGATGGTTTAAGGCCAGGTGTTCTAGGTGCTGAAACACGTAAACTTTTGGGTCTTGGGGTAATATGCTCATTCTCTTCCGTGAAAAATTTGTGTCAAATAAAAAATAGACAAACCTATTAAATAGGCCTGTTACTCTCTTAATGGTGATGATGCAGGCATTAACTATTACATTGCAAATTCACAATGGTGGATGAATAATGTTGAGATTGTGTTGGTTGGTTCCATTACCCAGGAACAAAATATTTTCCTTGCCTTTGCATGAAAGCTTATTCCATGATCTGGATTTATGTTCCTGTAAATTACAATTTAATGTAGAACTCATT
>JAESVK010000669.1:2786953-2800450 GCA_017140935.1 Hamamelis virginiana | reverse complement strand
GACAACTTTATGATACTTATGCATGGCTAATGAATTGCATGTACTTGTTTTGAACTTTGTTATCATAACATGATCGATGCACTAAGAATGATACTTGGACCATAATGCTCACATCTGATACTTGATTTTGACCAATACGTAGAAATCTCTCTCTCTCTCTCTCTCTCTCTCTCTCTTTTTAGAGTGTATACCAATTGAAATTAAATTAGGTATCAGATATTTTTTGCTTCTATTAAATTATATGCGACTCTATTTTAGATGATACGAACGCAAATCCGCGCAATGCGCATGACTTATCAATAAAATTTTGTCTCATTAATTATAATTGTATAAAATATATTTTGATCATATGATCTTAATTAAATTTGTAGGGTTACAATATATATCTTAATACATAAGAGAGTAAAAATGTTAAAGAAATTGAAGAAAATTAATTTGGATGTATTATTAAAAAAATAAAAATTTTAAAATAACATAAAGAAAGAAAAAATATTATGGCCAAACCTATAACATTTAAAGTAGTGAGTCATAGCTCTTTACTCGGCCTTGGCACTGAATTGCATGATAACATTATGCTTTTTGCTATGCTAAGTAACCAAATTACCTCTAAGAAAGATACAATAATTCGAGGTGGATCGTTGATCAGAACTAGATTTGGCCCAATCAACATCACTAAACTATATCACAGAAAGAGAAACAGAAGACTTACACAATAAACGTCATGCACTCTTTAATTAACGCAAAATACGACACACAACATTAAAGTGAGGTTGACTAACTACTCCAACTGCATAGGTAATGTGACGACAAGTAACAATAAGATAAATTAACTTTCCAATTAGTCAATGATATCGACTAGCATCAACAAACAATTCATCCCGTCGAGAACAAGTTTAATAGTAGAATCCATCGAAGTATCTGCAAGTCAAGAACCTAGGAGACTTATATCAGACCATGGATCGAGGACATATTTCTGTTTAAAAAGATATGCTTTGAGAAGAACCAGCAACTTTAATTCTAAAGAAATATCATAGAGCACCTAGGTCTTTTATATGGAAGTGCTGGCCCAAATATCTTTTCAAATATGCAATACTAACCAAATTACTCCTAGAAATGATAATATCATCGACAAACAATTAGAACAATGGTACCAACAGAAGAATGATAGCTAAAAACTGAAAGATCATAATAAGTAGACCGCTGGAAACCATACTAAAAGACAACTACGTCAAACCAATCAAACTAGGCTCAAGGAGACTTTCCAAGCCATACAATGCTTTTTTTAGTCAGCATACAAGATGCTCATTACTGGGAACAACATAGCCAGGTGACTAATCTGTATACACCTCCTTTGAAGATCGCTATATAGGAAAGCATTTTTGATATCAAGTTGATAGAAAGGCTGACTGACTAACAGTAATTGAAAGTAAGATCCGAGTAGAATTGAGATGAGCAACACGAGAAAAAGTCTCCAAATAGTCTACATTATATATATAAGTATAACCTTTGGCAACTAACCGTGCTTTAAGACTCTTAACAGAACCTTCAGAGAGGTATTTAACAGTATAAACCTAATGACAACCCAAAATGTGTTTTCCTGAAGCAAAAGTAGTAAGCTCCTAAGTCTGATTCGTATGAAGAGCATTCATTTCCTCATCCAAAACTTGTTTCCATTTAGATGCCAACAACGCCTGCTTATAAGATGAGGCAATAGAGACAGAAAACAAGGAATATGCAAAAAAGTACAAATTATATGACTCAAAATAAGTAATAAGATGTTTAGTACAAGACCATTTACCTCAACAAAGAGCAATAGGTAAATTATCAGTGTTTGGAGTCGAAAAAGGCAAATTAGGAACTGCAGATCGAGAAGATGTGGCACTAAGGCCATAAGAAATAACAAGCGTGTTTGGAGATCATTGATATACCTATAGGGGAAGTGGGGAAGATGGACTAGTAGAAGAATGAGATATCAACATTGGAGAGTAGGAGGTATAAGAGAAAACTCTCCCTCTCGAGTCACGGCTATATATAAGATCAGAAAACAAATTATAATTTGATGAGGAAAAGAAAGAGGTGGACTCAAAAAAGGTGACATTCACACTGATAAAGTAGTGTTGTTTCTTAAGATTGTAATAGCGATACCCCTTCTGAGTACGAGAGTCTTCAAGGAAAACACACTTACAAGCTCGAGGAGACAATTTATTCTGGCAAGAGTTAAGCGTACGAACAAAAGGAACACAACTGAACACATGTGGGGTAAGTGAGAAAGGGGATCGATTAGGATATAACAGGGAAAAATGTTTGAGACCTTGCATATTGAATAACATGGTGTGAGCAGCATCAAGTATGTGACGATGCTTGCACTTAGCAACACTATTTTGTTGTGAAGTATTATGACAGCTTGTTTAATGAATAATACCACTATCCATACAAGAAGAATCCACAACATTCTAAGCATACTATGTGTTATTAGATCGAAATATCTTAATTTGCTTATTGTATTGAACAAGAATTTCGTTATAGAATTTAAACAAAATTTAAGGCAACTCAGATCTCTCTTTCATAGGAAAATGACCAAGTCATACGGGAGTAATCATCAACAAAAATAACAAAATAATGAAACTTCTTTAAAGTAGAAACGCTAGAAGAACCCCAAATATCCATGCGAACAATTTCACATGACTTAGATTGACGACTATGACTACTACCGGAAAAGAATTGCGTTGATGCTTTCCTAACTGACATGCTTCACACTCTAAACTGGACGTAGGACAAAATGATCTTCAACTTAGCCAAGGATGTATGACCCAAGTGAAAATGTAAGTACAGTGGAGGCATAGCTGCATGAAAGGTGGAAATACAGTGAGACGAAAACCACTAGGATCTAGTATGTATAAGCCATCTTTCTATGCCTTGAACCAATCTTCCTGCTTGTCTTGAAGTTCTAAAAAACACAAGTAGGAGAGAAGATAATTTCACGTTGTAAGGTTTTAGTTATCTGACTAACCGAAAGAAAGTTAAATGGAAAATGAGGAACATAAAGAATTGAAGGCAAAGAGAAAGAAATAGTGGGATAAAGAACACTTTGTCCTTGAAAAGGTTGAGATAAGCCATCAACTAACACAATATAATGTTCAACATGTGTTAAATCAGCGAAAAGAGAAGATAAGTTAGATATATTTTTGTTCGTACTAGAATCAATGGCCCAAGATGGTTTTGATACAGTCACACAAGCAATGTTTGCTTGAATGGTAGTAGAAGAGAATGAGGTAGGTGGTGGAGAAGGAAGTGCAAAGCTTAAATGCTGGACTAGAAGCTCGCCAAGCTGAGTACTGAGTGCATCACTAGAATCAAAACTTGAGATTCTAGATCCAATGGAAGAAGACTACGGTTGGGTAAGACCATTACTAACATGATTCGCTTAATTTGGCTTGTCATGTTTCACAAAACAATATGGTTCTATATGGTCAGTACTGCCCAATAATTACACTTCCTGTTATCACGTCCATGAGTACGACCACCAGCATGGGAACATAGATTTAAGAAAGACAAGGAGTCTTTCTAAGAAAAAAAAAAAAGGAAGACGAGAAGTAATTGTCTAACGAAGTGATAGGCATTTCCTATCACTGTGGTATGGTCAGGTGCACCTTATGCATCTTGCATCAGGTGCCCTCTTGTAGAGCCACTTGTCCTGTAAATTTTGGAAAACTGACCGTTGGATTAGATACTCCTATCATGTATGTCATGCCTGCCAAAAATCACAGTGATCCAACGGTTGGTTTCTAAAAAATGTAACTTTGAAAAACTATGACTTTTTTGTTCTTTAAAATGTTATCATTTTTTAGCAATCAGTTTTCTCAGAAACCAACCGTTGGATCACTGTGATTTTTGGCAGGCATGACATACATGATAGGGGTATCTAATCCAACGGTGAGTTTTCCAAAATTTTCATCTCAAGTGGCTCTACAAGAGGGCACCTGATGCTTCTTGAATCAGGTGCACCTAATATTAGAAGTTCTGTGTGTGTATATATATATAGTCCCGATCTAATAAGCATGTGCTTATATAAGTTATGTAAGCATGAAGCTAATAAATAATTGTGGGATACATATGTTGAAAAACTGACTGTTGGATTGGGTTTTTTTTTTTTTTTTTTATGGATATCATGTACACCAAAAATCACGGTGATCCAATGTCAAATCTCAAAATATAGACTATGAAAAACTGTGACCGCTAAAAACTATCACAGTTTTTCTCAGTGACATTTCCGATAAACCAACCGTTGGATCACTTAACTTTTGGCATACATGACATGCATAAGTATAGTATCTAATCCAACAGTCAGTTTTTCAAAATATGTATCACACAATTAGCTTCATGCGTACATAAGGTTATGTAAGCATGTAGTTTTACTGACTTGTCATGTTGAGAGACCCAAACCAAATCCTAACCCACCTTTGAATGGCTCTAGATACAGCACCCTAAACCCTTCCATTTAAGCATATGGATTGATAACCTTAACCTTAATCCTAGAAAGGATGTGCACGTAGGTAGGGGCGAAGCCAAGAATTTGCTCTAGAGGGACATTCTTCTGAATAATTATTAGTTTGATATTCACATTGTAATTCTACTAGTATTTAATTTTCAATAAATTTTATCTAAACTACCTTTTAAAATTAGAATGTTATCAGTCGTCTTGCATTCTTTTATTACTAGACTTCTAGAAGCATTATAATTTGTCTTTTTGGATAGTGGAAGATAGTTTAGTTTGAAATGTGGACGAAAGGTTTTCATAAATTATCTTACAAATTTGTGTGGGGTTTCAGGGGCAGATTTTTTGGTATATATATATTTGGATGGATTGAGGATTGATACACATTCTATGGAGTTTGATTGATAGAGTAGAGAAGTTAGGAGTTCTTGTACTCTAATCCTTATTGTTGATAGTAGATTTGATATTACCGTTGGCAACTTGCCAAATTATGTAAATTTGATTTTATTGTGTACTTGACTATTGTATTTTATTAAAAGAATGAAGCATATGGAAATTGATAACCAATTGCATGAAAAGTGCTTATTGTCGACATGCATGTAATAACTTTAGATTGTTTGTCAAAGTTGTTAGCTTACAGCTGTTTTTATTGTTGTATTAGCCAGGAATTTTAGTTGTCAGTTTGCTTGTATTAAATTCGTAGATGATAGAAACGTCCTGAGTTATGAAAGCATTTGGCTTCTTGCTTTGAGTTCATGATTATTAGAACTCTTTTATGTCTTATGCAGGAGCTTGATCCTCCTCCTTGGCTTAACAGAATGCGAGGAATGGGATACCCACCGGGATATCTAGGTAACAATATACTATACTTGAAAAATGTCTCATTCTAAATTTATATCTATAGTATTGTTAGCCTTCATCAGTTTTGGTTGCTTTATTCTAATTCTGAAATACATAGTAATTTTCTTATGAGGACTTCCTTATATGAGGAATTGAGTTTTTAGCCAATGTAAGATGGGTATTTAGGAAAACTGATTGTTGGATTAGATGTTCCTCCTATTTATGTCATGCATGCCAAATGTTACAGTGATCTGATTGTCGGTTTCTAAAATAGAGACAGTAAAAACTGTGACCGTTAGATACTGTCATAGTTTTTCACAGTCTATATTTTAGAAATCAACCATCAGATCACTGTGATTTTTGGTATGCACGACATATATAGGAAGAATATTCAATATACGGCCAGTTTTTCAAAGTACCCATCCTACATTGACTATAAAGCCAAGTCCTCACATAAGCTTGTGTGTGGATGTCCTCATAAGGAAAGGACTCCTGAAATACATATTCCTTCAATTAGGTATTGGATTATTTTCTATTCCCATAACATCTTGGGGTCATTCTTTATGTTCTCTCCATTCTTTTGCTACTCCCTACCAACAAATGTGGGCTTTTCGGGAAACTGAGAGGTCAGACTAGCTGAGGATGACCTTAGGCTAACCTTTGTTTAATGTTTTTGGATAGGACATGTGCCCATGTCCAGCTTCATTTGTTTATGCAAAATCTAATGGGAGCGGAAATCCCAGGAACCAATGATATGCATATAGACTATACCAAAAAAAATTTAACAGATGATCCATATGATCACACAATCTCTCTAGTCTAATCAACCCGTACAAGGCGGAACTAGGGTCATACCTTTGAGATCTCTTTGATTTGATCTCGTTTCAACACGTACTGGAATACTGCACGATCAAATCCGAATATGTTCGACTAAAAACCAAGCCTTCTGCTGTATTCCTTTGTATACCAGAACACGAACAAAGAGTGGCTCTGTTCGTGAACTTCTGTTTGACGACTGCTCTAGGGTTTGAAGGCAGTATCAGGGTTTCTGATATTCTGAATTTCTAACCCTAACAGATGAAAAACGTGACATATAAATAGGCTACAGCAGGGACCTAAGGAGAAGTAAGATTGGGCTTCTATTGTAAATAGGAAAATCTAATTCACCGTGAATTAATTTCCTATTCCATTAATTATAATTCAGTCCACTAGAGAATTATAATTGCACTCCCCATCTTATCTGAAATTATATTTCGAGCTCAATGTTATTAAATACTTATTTATTTCCCCACGTTAAGATTACAAATACCCATCCATTAAATTAAACTACTGACAATTTTATTTAATTGACATCTGAAGGAGACCTTCCACTTAACTTATTTGATATGTCAGATATAAAATCCACCTGCAGGGTTTGACATAATCAAATCTTATAAGCTTTCTCAAGGGGGTATCATCAATCATTATATCGGGACGTGGATTCCGTTAATAATTAATAGTCACTATATATTTAATGTCGTTACCCAACTCACTGAGTTTGTTGACCTTTAAAAGATCTCACTCTTTATGAATCAAAATAACTAACACTAAATGTATGTGTGTATTAAATATTTTGGGATTAAGAGCATTAGTATTCATAATAAGCATGAGGTATAAATTGTTTTATATGTCGGTATAAATTGTTTTATATGTCAGTATAAAACAATTACCCCAAGACATTCCCGTTCAATACACACAAGTGTACTAGCACAAGAAGTTGGAACTGAACCATTCCCCATAGTCAAGACAGACCTACCGAAATCTTATGCTACAATCTTACCGATGGTGTATCCAACTCCATCTCAAACTGTGAACAAAAAGCTTATATTCTACAACAATTGATGATATGATCTTCTGTGTGTAAGCCGAACTCCACACACCAGATCATCTACTATGTAGAATAAAAGACACACATGCATAATATTAGATATATAATATAATGCAAACATTAGCTCATACAAATTCTCATTAAAATGGAAATACCAGAATTCATTAGTAACTAAATACCAAGGTCCAATACATAAAAGTATGGCTTTTAGTATATAACCCTAACAAAATCCTGTGAAGAAGTTCTCGCCATGTTCTGTTCTCGGCAAGTTCAGGTTAATGTAGACTTTTGTTAATTGGAAGTCCTCTCATCCTTCATCAATTGAACTTAGTTTTGATGGATTTTTGGTTAAGCTAAATATGGAGGGGGCTGTTGGATCACTTTTGAGGACTTATTTTGGTCATCCAATCCTAGGACTAACCAACTGGTTATCTTTCTGTGTTACTTGCATAGACTACTGGGCTGATAAAAGTACACCATAAATACATCAAATACATCCAGGTTCAAGGAGAATAAATCCATGATTTTAAGTTGCGCCACACATTGGTCCATGGAGAATGTAGTTTTATCGTTGGGGTTGTAAGAAAATTCATTGAAGAGGCAAGAATGTTAGTCAATTCAATCTTGTCTGGGGAAGAAAATTTAAATGCTGACTGATTAAATGGTAAATCTAGGCCATATCGTGCAAGTGGATACAATATGGGAACTTGAGTTTCCCAGAGAAGTAATGCAGCTCATTCCCATGATGTTTGGGTTCGTGTTCTAATTTTCAGCGATGTTAAGGGCTTTATACTAATTTCATGATGTTTGGGGTAATCTTCAGCTGCAGTTATGCACGACCCAGTGCTAAATTTCTTCCTATCAAAGTATAAAAATTAGAAATAAAGACCCTTGAACCTTTCGAAATTCAAGAGAGGCTCTGTTTCCTTTTCCCTTTTTTTTTTTTCCCTCTGTTTCTTCAACTGATATCTGGATGAACTGACATCCAACTATTCTAATTCTAATTGCTCTGCAACTTTACATAATTCCAGGTCAAATTATGTTTATGCTAACCTATTGCTCCTTTTAAAAATTTATAGATCCAGAAGATGAGGACCAGCCATCAGGGATTACAATATATGCTGATGAGGAAATTAAGGAAGAAAAGGAGGATGGGGAAATCCTCGACACAGACCATCCTGAGCCACAGAGAAAGATGAGTGTCGAATTTCCGGGAATAAATGCACCAATTCCAGAAAATGCAGATGAAAGACGTTGGGAAGCTGGGGCATCAAGTTCCAATCCACATAGAAACAGATCACACCGCAGATTGAACCATTCACCAGAAACTAACAATCAAGGGCACTATCGTGAGCAAAGGTATTCCAGGGATTTCAGAGATGATGGGCCTCCTGGCTGTGACCTGGGAGCCAGCCCCTCCATGTCTGGTTACCCGCAGAGGTATAGTGGTTATGATTCTAGCTACACTTCTCAAAGTTCTAGAGGTAATATTCCGATACCGAGAAACCCAAGTCTTGGGAGATCTATGTCTGACAGAGGAAGATGGAGCCCTTTGGTCCATGAAGGTTCCTCAAATCATGATTCAAGGAGTTCTTTATCATACTCATCCCCGAACAGACGGCCATCACTGCAGAATTATAGATCTGGCAGTTCAGAATATTGTGCTGACGAGGGCAGGATTGATTTTAGCCCTGAATATTCATCTCACAGTAGAGAGAAGTATGATGGAGGACATCACTATCATAGTAGGAGATGATCAGCATTCACATGGTTACAAGTGTAAGTTGCAGAGATGCTTTTAGTAACAGAATTATACATAAGATTTCTCACCAACAATTAGGAGGCATCCAAAAATTTAGGGAGGGGGTCGTTGTACAAAGAATTAGACGGGAATAGATCACAAATTAGATGAATTTGCAAAGATG
Source organism: Hamamelis virginiana (assembly GCA_017140935.1). Classification (NCBI taxonomy): domain Eukaryota; kingdom Viridiplantae; phylum Streptophyta; class Magnoliopsida; order Saxifragales; family Hamamelidaceae; genus Hamamelis; species Hamamelis virginiana. The sequence continues at coordinate 2,791,323 of JAESVK010000669.1, read as the reverse complement.
TATTCTTTTATGTAATTTACCAATTGTAACATATTGGTCCCTGTACTCTCCTTCCCATAAAGATTACTTCTTGTGGGTAGGATGCTGACTGACACATCTTCAGTGACTTTGAAACAGGTATATTGGTCCTCTTGGGGTTTTGTTTTAAGGACTTGTACCCAAATGATTGTGGTTGGAAGAGCATCACTGATGTACTATACATACTGCTCCAAGGTGCTTTCTATGTTTTGAAATTATGCATTTTGAATTGAGATGTATGATTTCTGAAAGATGACCCATAAATGTTTTTCATTCAAGACAAGAAGCCGATATTTTCTGCTCCCTTCCTCTTCTCATTTGTGCATCAATTTAAAATGCCACATTAGTTGCATGCGTAGTTGGTGGGATCCATCCTATGATAATCTCATCATGTGGTGCTCATTGGATTGATAGGGTTTGCTCTACTAGATTAGATTAGGGTTCCACTAATTTTTGTATCATGTTCCTTTATACTTTTGAATTTTAGGTGTGTTGAATTCAACGAATAGAAAGTACATGCATGCACGGATGAAGGGAACCAGACTTTCAACTGAAATGAAATTTTATGAGATCCTAATCCAATTCATGAACTAATTATCACCTAATGATCATGGTATGGACCTCACCATGTGATTCATGATAGGTATCATACAACGTAGAATTTTTTCATGATAGCTCTTGAAAAACAAAGAAACATTTTCCAACATAATAATAATTAAAAGAAGAGTGAATTTTTTCCTTTATTTTTTGTTAAAAAATAAAATAAAATAAAAAATGAAGTGTAAAATAGAGAGGCTAAAAAAATGCAACCAAGCGGATTTATCAAGCAATTATTCTATCAAATAGGACTTATTAAATGGTGGCTCCTAATCATTTTTTAACAGGAAAATGCTACACATCCCATTTTATAACATGTCACATTAAAAGCCAAACTGCAACAGTCTTCAGCGCAAGCTCTGTTATCGTTTCCTCATCAGGACAGACTTTATAACATGCAATACGTGTGCAACTTTTATTTGTATGTAATGCGTTACTGTATAATATGAGATTTTTATGTTTTTTTTTTTTTTTTTTCCAATTAAAAGTTTTGATTGGTACTGTAAACATATATGTTCGAAATATAACTATTTCAAAAAAATTTTGAATTTTTTTTTTAGGAAAAATAAAATGAAAGATTAATTAAATTAAGTAAATAAATGAGCACATTGATGGTAATTCAACTTTAAAATGAAAATTATTTCAATGCATTAGATTTGAACATGAAATTATTTTATTTTTTTTTATGTATCATAATAATTTGTGTTGCTTATCTTGAGATGTATTTCAACCGTAAAGATATTTTTTCTTCGCAAGAAAATTAGGATACATGGGTTCAAATAAAAAGCTAATAGATAGGTTAAGTAAGTGATTCTCAAATCTCCACATAATGTGACCTAACAATAAAGCATTTGCAGTGTATTTTTTGTTTTTTGTTTTTTGTTTTATTTTTTTAGTCAATTTGTTAACTGGTTACTCTAAAGCACATAACACATCAATTTATGTTTTCAATCAGAATAACACAATTATTGGTATATTGAAAAAATTAGTAGGACATATATTATCAAACTAACATATAAGTTAATGGTGGTTGCAATTAAATCACTAACCGAGACCTAGTGCTGACGTAACCTTTGGATCATTTTCCCTATTTTATAATTTTTGTCACATAACTTTTAGTATGAACATTTTGAAATGTTATCATATGCTTTGAAAATAACTCTAGAGATATATGTGAAGAGATAGTTCTCCAAAAATAATTATAGAAAAAAAACAAATTCTAATAAGACTTATTTGAAAACAAAAATTTCATTGACTTGCCGAATGTCTCTCTCTACATCTCTATCCCTATATCCACTTGTCAAGCACTTTTGTGTTCCCTCCATGCACACGCAATGCGTGTGCGATGCAATGCTTTTTAAAATTAAAAATTTTATTAAATTAATTTTTTATTTAAAAGTATGTGATTAACTTGACAAATATATTTACTTAAAATTGAATGAATGCACTTTTTGATTCTCTAGTATGGTTTCAATTTCAATCCATATAGTGTTGTTATTATAATTATTTTCAGGTAAAATATTAAAATTTGTTTAGTTCAGAAGTGTTAAACATCCTACAAAAACTATTATCACGTTAACTATTTTCTAAATATTCTCACGTTAATTTATGTAATTACAAATATTTCAAATAGTTGGATTAATTACTCTAATCGGATTATTTGAAACAAATGATGTGTAAAATTAAATTATCTTAAACAATATTAATTAAATTTTTAAGTTTTAATTTTTACTTATATATAATATTTTTAATTTTTACTTGTATATATGCAAATTTATCGATTATATTTACTATTTAGGAAAAACAGTAACCTTAATTATCTTATCTCTCTCTCTCTCTCTCTGCCGCGTAAAATATAATTCCTAATCTATTTATCTTAAACGCTTTTAGTACTAACCTTACTTTATATTTTAAAAAGGATAATTACTCTCTCTCTCTCTCTCTCTCTTGAAATATAATTCCTAAATTAAAAACTCTATTTTATGTTATGGTAAAATAGTAACCTTCTCTCTCACGTCACCAATAAGTGATGGCCTGAAATTGTTCAATTATTTTAGTTGTTTGGCTAAGTGAGTCTTTCAATTTTGTTGTCATAGGAACTATGGAACAAAAGATAAGCAGTGTGGTTCCAATGTCTCATCTTGATTACCCATATATGTTTGAAGTAATGTAAAGAGTGGGAAGAATTTTATGGAAGAGAAGAAATCAATGGATTCTCTCTTCTTCCCCACTTGACCATTGATTGTTGAATCATGTACTTAATTAGTTTGAGATTTAGAATATTATGATTTTATTACCTTTGATATTATACACTTCCTGTCACAGTTCTTCATTTAAACTGCTATTTTTTGAAATTCGATCCATAAAATAAGGAGTCGTGGTTTATTGTAGACAAAATGTAAATGAAAATATTGACTAGATCATAACCATTTTCGCTAAATTAGTATATATAATAATAATTATGATAAGAGAAATGATCAAGTTAGCAAATACTAATTTTCGCTCAATTAGCAAACACTCAAATGGTTGTTAGATCTCGGCCATTTAAATGTTGATTTTGGCTACATCAGCAAATGTTAACTAGATCATAACCATTATAATAATAATAAATTCATGTTCGGATTTACAAATCGGCTTGGTAGCGGCGACAGGTACCGGAAGTTTAGTTGGCGGTGGACCCACGATGTGCTCAACTCGGTTTGTTATTTAATACCAAGTGCACTAGATTTTTCAATGAACAGTTGGGCCATAACTAGTCTTTAGAAGATGTAGGCTAGCTAGGTTGCAGTCAAGTCTTATAAGTGTAACAATTCTGTAAATAGTTTGACTTCAAGTCCTTTGGGATTTTGAGATGAATAGATTTGTGGACAGTGACACCGTACCAATATTGTGATGATATTATTCATATTACCACTCCCATTCCACTGTTTCCACAAACAACTTGTTCATTTTCTTTGCCACTATCTGTCGAATAAAAGTGATCACAAAACCACCCAATCTCTCCCCTCCATATGCTGGTTGTTATTGGCTGAAATTTTTATAATAGGATGTTGACAATATGAAGTAATTTTTGGTAGAATTTAATTTTTCCCAATGTGTAGATTATTTATTGTGAATTTCTCCTTAATTGCATGGAGAAGTAAATTTGCTAAAAATAATGTATAAGTCATAAAAATATGAAAATTTATGGGATGATAGAAGATGATCCAAAAATTTGTATCACCAAAAACAAATCTGTCCAGACTATTTTTCCATATAAAAATTAAAATCAAATCAAGCAGCTGACTCAAGGAAGGGTGAAAATTAAATCACCTCGACCGAACATATAAAAATATTCAGCAGGAGGTGTTGAACATTACCGAATGTTCAGTCATCCCAACCGAACATATAAATATGTTCAACAGGGAATGTTGAACATTATAGAATATTTAGTAGACACTAGTAGAATATCATCATATGTTCAACAGTTATTAGCCAAACATATTAGAATATTTAGCATTTTAAGTTAGAACATATTAGAGAATGGTTGGCTTGCTTTCGCTTCATGGAGTGAAGAAAATAAGTTCTTTTGTGGGATTAATGGCGTAATGGTTGGGCTGCTCTCTTCGTAGAGTGAAGAAAACAAGCTCCTCTTTGAATGTAAATTATATATATATATATATATATATATATATATATATATATATATATATATATATATATATATATATATATATATATATATATATATATATATATATATATATATGTGGCTT
>JAESVK010000669.1:2748626-2786853 GCA_017140935.1 Hamamelis virginiana | reverse complement strand
AAAAAAAAAAAAAAAAAAAAAAACTTATGTTTTAAAGTTAGTTGAGTTGGGATTAGTTTGGGTATTATAGAGGATGTAGATTGCAAAAATAATATTTTGAAATTTTACCAATGGGAGTAGGTAGCAAGTGAGTGCCACTAGCAATATAGGTGGGTGGTAATAGAATCACCCATAAAATTATTCAGATCCTCCTATAATCCAAATTCCGTACCAAAAGGCTCAAACCTTTTTAAATTTATCCAAAGATCATTCCAGGATATTTCAAAGTCAACCTCTTTTTTTTATTAGCAAATATGCCCTCATGTATTGGACTCTTTATGGAAGATTTTTTAAATTTGATTCAATTCAAATTCTAAATTATTAGTGTCCTATCTGCATCTATTATCAAAGTCCGCATCAAAACTAAATTGCATTGAAAATAACAGCTGCTATCTCCATTAACAGCTGAATTGAAAATGAAGGCTGATTTTTCTTTGGATATTTTGAAGATCATATCATATGCATACGTTAGAGTTATATATATAAATTTATTTGTTTGGTATATTTACCTATTTGGCATATGTATACGAGTTAGTTATATGTACACGTTCTACAAATTAACTAAAGCTCTGAATGGCCATATTTCATATCCACAAAGTGTCCCTGTTTCATAAACCCCAAAACCAAAAAAGTGGTACTTTTTTTTTTTTTTTCCAGATCAAAATGGGTTTAAAATTCACATATAAATTTACCTATTTTCTTCCACTGATTAAAAAACATTAGAAACGTCTAAATTGTCAAAATAGGCGTGAATGTCCATATTTTACCCCCCCAAACGAACATGCTTCATAAACCCCAAAATGAAAATGGATTTTACAATTTTTTTCAGAACAAAATGACAATTGAAAAGCAACAAAGCTAAATATGTAAATATATCCTTTTCAAGAACAAAGAGGCATGAATGCCCATATGTCACACCCATAAAATCTCCCTATTTCATAAACCCAAATAAAAAAAGAGTGGAACCTTTTTTCATATCAAAATGGTTTTTAAACTCACATATAAATTTACCTATTTTCTTACGTTAATGTCGAAATATCAGAAACATAAAAAATGAATGGATTTTGAAATCAAAATCTTCAAAATTGGGATTTTTTTATCCGTTTTTGTTCAAAGAATCAAGGGTTTCACTTGTTTTAGCCATTGTCATCAGTGCAAGATGCTTTTCCGATGCCAGCAAGCTTGTAACACCCCAACCTGACGCCGTATCGACCCTTCAAGCAGGTTGACACGTGTCAAGATGAACGCGACATCCTGTACTGTTCATTCACATATCCATAAGATATATATATATATATATATATATATATATATATATAATGAAATGTTATTGTGAACCATCGGTATTCGAGGTCCACATTGTGAAATTGGGTTTTTGAAAAGACAAGGAGTCGCCACCTTATTTTTAAGAAATAATGAACAAATAGGATTGTTAATTGAATTAGTTATATTGCAAATATGATTCTTCAAGAGATAAGCCTTTTAGTTAAGGTTTTGCATAAATGTAGTTCTCTACAATAGGATAAGTCCTATGTTAGTTCGAACTACATGGACTTTGAAGCTTACTTGGATACTAGTAAGATATGTAGGCGCTAATAGAGCTCAAGCCCGCCCTAGGAGACTAAGTGCCATAGGTTTTTAGGATTTTGTTTGATTTTGATTTTATTATTTATTTTAGTTAGTAAGAGTTATGTGCATGAGATATTAAATAGCCTAAGTAAATTAAGAAAACTTTTAATTAGGGTAAGTGGGTGCCTAAAAGATGTTTCTAGGAACCTTCCCATGACATAACCTAATTCTGAATCCATCTCTGATCTTTGACCAAGCTTTTTCAAAATTTGGAGTGGTTTTGTTTTAAATAAAATAAAAAATTTTAAGAAATAAGGAAACCTTAAAAAAAAAAAAAATGTTTTATTTTAGTCAAATTAAAACAACTCTATTATTTTGGAAAAACAAGATCAACGACTAGAGATAGATTTAGGACTAGGTTATGACGTGGGAAGGTTTCAAGCATACAATCTTGTAGGCACCCACTTCATCCTAATTAAAGCATTGTTGTCAACCAGGACCGGACCGGCTGGTTCAACCAGTTGAACTGGAACCAGGTGCCTCTCCAGGTGGTTCAACCCCCTAAAACCCAGTCATAATGAAAACCGGCCTATTTAGTAAAAACCGGTCAACCCAGTGGTTGAACCGGTGGGTTTACGAGTTTATTGGCGGGTTAGAAGAATCGGCCGGGTTTTGGTAATTTTTTTTTTTTTTAATGTGCTAAAATAACTAAAATAGCTCCAATCTTTTTAATTTTGATGTCTGCACATACATTCAAATTTTGATGTCAGCACATACATTCAAATATATGAATTGATTGTACAAACATTTAAAAAAAAAAAACTATATTTTGAATCAATTTTGAATCTTTTACAGCTTTTATTCTAATAAATAAATAAAATCAATAATAATTTATTTATGACGTCATGATAACGTCACGCGCGGTTCAACCTAGTTGACCCTCAACCCAGTCACTCGTCCGGTTCAATAAACGGTTTGGGTTTTAAAACATTGAATTAAAAGTCTCTTAATTTACTTGTGCTATTTAATACCTCATGCACACATAACTCCTAGCTAACTAAAACACATAAAAAAAGGAAATCAAACAAAATTCTAAAAACCTAATATACTTAGTATCCTAGGGCGGACTTGAGCTCTATTAGAGCCTATGTATCTTACTAGTTTCATAGTAAGCTTCAAAGTCCACGTAGTTCAAACTTACATAGGACCCATCCTATTGTAGGTAACTATATTCATGCAAATCCTTATCTAGCTAAATGCTTATCTTTTAATAATCCAACTCATTTAAAACTCTATTATAAAGAGACTTTGTTTTGTAAAATAACCATTTATTTCAAAAGATAACTTTTGATTTTTGAAAATAGGATTCTTATCCAAAAGAAGTTATTTGATTTTGAAAAGAACTTTTAATCCAAGAGTTCAATTGGATAAAAACAACTTCTTTTCAAAGACTTTTATTTTGATAAAAACATTTGAAAACATAATTTTGTTTGAATGAAAATACTTAAAAACAGAATTTTATTTGAAAACAATTTCATTTGAAAAAGAAGTCTTTCAAGACTAGAATTATAATTAAGCTAAATGAATTGACATGACTATAATTCTTACAATAAAAGAGTCTTATGAAGGTAGGAAACCTCTCCTAACCTAGTGTTTCTAAATTACACTTAATCCTACTTGTATCTAGAGGCTAATTCAACCTAAACCAGGGTTAATGTGAACCTAAACATGCTTCTAAGTTAATATGCAATTCTGGACAGCAACTATATCATATGAAAACATTATTTAAAATGAATGAAAATGCTTGCCAAAAATAATAAACTCTACCCTAATGCTTTCTAAGGGATCTAGGATACAATTTATATGTTAAAAACCCTAAAAAAACACTCAAAACATAGTTTAAAATCCTATTTAATATTTTGTATAGAATATTAAATATTCTTTAAAGCATCTTTTGAACATCCTAAACTTCATGAAAAATGCTAACTAATGCATTCTTACATGTTATTATGCAAAACTATGTAAGGAAATATGCAAAAAGGTAACCATAAGGGTCTCAAAATTAAGCTAACATGCAAACTAATTTCTATATATGCTTATCAATATGCTCATATTAAGAAAGATAAAGCAAGATATGATAATGAATGTAAACACAAGGAAAGAGACTTACCTCATGCAAAGTTCCCTTATCCATAATTCTATATCAAATAATCAATTCATATATGTAACGCCCCAACCTGACTATTATACCAACTATCCCGGGTAAGTCGACACGTGTCAAGGTGAAGGTACAACCTGTACTGCTCATTCATATTTCCATACTCAGGATAAAAAGAGAATATTTTATAACAATATGAAATGATATGTTCCAGTGCATACATGCCCAAGTTCGAGTAATACAAATAGAAATAAAGTAAAAAAATACCATACTCAATGCCAATAACCCTAGCATATAGGATAAAGATAAATAAAGCAATAGTTTAGGAGTATTACAACTCAAAATGCAATATAGGCCGACTGATGCAGAACTGCCTAGAACTGCTAAACCCAATGCAATCTTAGTAGAGTTTCCTACCGCTGAACCTTTACCAAAACTATGAGAACTTGCTGTATAAAACATGTACATCATGAGCTTGGAATGCCCAGTAGGAATACAACCTCAACCAATAGTAATAATATTGATACAAGAAACATTATAAATAAGCAGTTCGTAATCAGTTTCAAATAACAGTAAACAATATGGTGTGGGTTTAGTTTATCGTAAGTCACAGTTTAGAGTTCATTCTTTCGAAGAAAATGAGGAAAAATAGGTTTGTAAACCTCATTACCGATAATGCCCATGGCCATTATCGGTAATACGGCTTTGCTAGAATTCAAATATTACATACCTCTATCGATTGAGATGCGCTATCAATAGAGAGTCGCTTTAGCAGAAAATCCCAAAAACAATTACTATTGATGGAGCCTCCAACCACTATCGATGGTGGTCATCTTCTTCGCACTGATCCGACTTGCAACTAATATGAAATTCATCCAGCTTCATCTAAAAGCATTAAAACCTCAATATAACATTTCAAAACTTTAATAATCCCACATACAATAGAGATTAAACTTGTTTTATCATTAAGATTCCAAATCAAAGCTTAAATCAAAACAAAGATGGCTGCTATTCATTACCATCCTCAACATAGCCTCTCAAAATTTAAAATGAACCATCCCCATTGTTGAAATACCACATGCGAGCTTAAAGAAACCTTAATCTGCTTACTAGTTTCAAAATGAAACACAAAATACAGAGGTTTGACATGTACGGCCTAAAAATCCCCAAATCAAACCCATGCATGTTCGTGTCATCACATGAAATTCTCCAAACTTTGATTGCATGCTAAAATCTACCCTAAGCACATCACCGCAGTCATGGATCTAAACACATGCAAATCCCAAAACACGAAAACCACCGTTTAAAAATATGATTTGAGACAAAACTCACCATGATTTAAAAGATCAAGGTTTAAATCTTACAAATAACCCAATTAAATTCACATGCATGCTATATAAACTCATGAAACCCAAAAACACCTTGCATGCAAGATAAAGCTCTTCAAACTCAGCAAAAATCAGTAAGTACTCGAGAGATGAGAAGAAAAGAGATGAAAGATGTGAACATGAAAGCTTAAACTTACCTCTAATGGAAGAAAAGGAGATTCCAACAAGAAATCTGGCAAGGATCTGGCCACACTCCGGTAGTCACACCGCCTAGGCTCTCGGCTGCTCTCTCTCAAACTCTCAGCTTCCTAAGTTGCTAAGTGAAAATCGTAAAGGAGGAGCAGCCCACGGTTTAAATAGAAAAGATGGGGACTTGGTTGGCAATTTTGCAAAAGCAATTTTAAATTAACTTCTTTTATTTACAAAAACACCCCAAGCTTTAAGGATATTACATAAATAAGTATTTTAAAATTTTTGGGTTATCACAATATATCTCATGCTAACTTTATCATTCCAAACATAAACATATACCAAAATCCTAATCGTGCATTAAAACAATAAATCATATCATGCTTTCTAACATGCTTACTAACATGAAATAACTAATATCATGCATAAAATAATAATACATGCATACAAACCCTAATATTCAACTTCTAACATGCATATGACCATGCAAACCCTAATATGAAATGCTACGTACCATGCAAACCCTAATTCTAACCATGCTTTAAGAATTTAAGAAGAAGAAGAGAAACCCTAGTATACTACTAAAATGAATTACCATACTTCTACTTAAACAAAAAAGAAAAGTAGAAGAAAAGAAACTAAAAAACATCAAAGGAAAACCCTAGCATGATTATAGAATATCAAAATAATAAAAAAGAAGTGGAGAAGAAGAGGAACTTACGTCTAGGGCTGTTGGAATTCTTCATTTAGCTTCTTCAAACAAACCTTCAAAAGTTCTCCAAAAAATTCAATGTATGGAAAACCCTAAGCTAAGGCCCCTATTTATAGACTTTTGGCTCAAGCATGGACGGTCTGGATTAAATTTAATCCAAATGATCCAATGGCTCATATCGAGTCTCCTAAAGGTCATCATAATCAAATTAGGTCAAAAAAATATAAAGAAATTATTAAAAATCGATAGAGTCCCAAAATAATCAAAAAATCGGAGTTGGGGTCAAAGTGGGGAACTAGACCTGATGGTTGTTCAGCTCTAGGACGGCCATCATAGCCTTTTTTCCACCTTGTTCGATTTTGAGTCCATTTAGGACTCTCCAACTTATTTTTGCCATATCTTCTTCATTTTTTTTAATCCAAATTTGGTCATTCAAAAGCCAAAATGACCAGGACTTCATCCTTTATGTTTCTAGAAAGGTTTGAAACTAAAAATCATTTACCAATGTCAAAGGATTGGGTTAAACCAAGCTGGTTAGTCATTATAAGCCATTTTGGGTCATTTTGGGGTTTGAAAATCCACTAACCAATTGGCTTATAATTAAAATGCCACTTCATAAAATATTTTGAAAACATTTTGGGTTATAAAAATATTAATTTTAGAAAACAATTGACCATGATCAAATTAGGTCAAAACCCTAAAGATTGTCAATTAACCACTATGAACCATTATGAGCCAAATCACTCTCGAACCATGCCAATGATCGAATCAATTCTCTAACTAGACTCTAAAAATCCATACAAATCCAATGAAACGAACCGAGACGAATTCAGAGGTCATTAAAAAAATATGTGAGAAAAATGACAATTCTACCCTTAAAGTCGCAAAAGTTCTCATTACTTATCGAGCTTTGATCGGAATGACACGAAATTTGACATGGAAAATCCTAGACTCTCTAAAAACTAAATCCAAAAGGAATGACTTGATTTCGACACAAAAACCTACATGAAATGATAGCCTCTATCTACCTAAGGAAAAAGGGTAATTTGGGAAACTAAGGTTTTGAGGCTTATTCTTCCAAAAATAATTGGTCATTCTCGACCAATAAGATATGAAAATGATGACTTATATCTCATTAGTCAAAAATGGGGTGTCTACAGATATCAATGTCTATATATCAAGAAATTAAAATCAACATTCAATGATGAATAAACGCCAGGGAAGAGACTTACATTGTGCAATTGCTCATTCGTCCACAATTTTGTATCAAACAATCAATTGCAAAGAAATAAACACAAGAGTCTAAGAATCTTACATTGTGCAATAGCTCCCTCATCCACAATTTTATATCAAACAATCAATCAATCATCTCATGTAAACAATAACTTTCTAGACATAAGCATATGATAAACTTTAATTCCTAGTCATGCTCTCTAAACTTAAGAATAAAGTAGCAATCCTACCATGTATACTAAAAATAGAAAATAGAAAACATCCCTAATATGCTCCTACATGCATTAATAAACCCCAATCATGCTCCTATTCTAAAAAAAAGGGGGGGGGGATCCTACTATGCTTTCTAAAACCCTAACATGTTTACTAATATGAAATAATAAAACTATGAATGAAACCACATGAAATAATCATAACTATGTACGCAAACCCTAATATACAAACCCTAATTCAAACCATGCATTTATCTTAACTTAACTATATCCAAACTATACTTATACTTCAATTTAAACATGTTTTCTAGTAAAAAGAATTTTTTTAAAAGAGAGAGAGAGAGAGAGAGGGAGGGAGGGAGAAGAAGAAAAAGAAAAAGACTAGAAAACATCAAAGCTAAACCCTAGCATGTTTCTAAAAGAAAAGAAAAAAAAAAAAAAAAAAGAGGGAAGAAGACTTAAAGTTGTTGGAGTTCCTCCATTGCTTTTTCTCTTGAAGTTCTCACAAATTTCTCTAGAAGATTTAATGAATAAAACTCTAAGCTAAGTTCCCTATTTATAGAAAATTGGCTCGAGCACCGAAGGTTGAGATTAAATGCAATCAAGATGATCCTAGGATTGTCAATTAGGTCAAAAAAGTTGAAAGAAATCGGATAAAAGTCCTCAAAAATCAAATAAATCGGAGTTTCCCAAAACTCCTAGAGATTTGAAAGATGACCATCCAAGGCTTGGACAGTCAACCGTCTACCCCTTGGATGGCCACCAGAGAGTCCTCCTAAAATTCCTAGGTTTGAAGGAATTTAAGGTGTTTTGGGACTCTCCGACTTGTTTTTTGTGTATCTTCTTCATTTTAAGTCTGAATATGATGATTCAAAAGCCAAAACAACCAGAATTTATTCATTTATGTTTCTAGAATGGTTTTGGGTTGAAAAATCATTTACTAAAGTCAAAGGTTTAATTAAACCAAGCCAATTTTGTCGTTATGAGCCACTTTGGCTCAAATTAGGGTTTTGAAATTGACTAACCGTTTGATCACTAAACTAAATGTCACTTCTTAAAACATGTTTTGAAAACATTTTAAAAATATTTTAAAGTTTTGAAAATCATTAATTTTGGAAAAAAATGTTGAACCCTAGTCAATTTAGGTCAAAACCCTAAAGATGGTCAATTGACTATCATGAATCATCAAGAACCAAATCATTCTCGAACCATATCAATGCTCAATTAAAAATTCTAACTAGACTCTGATAATCCATAAAAATTCAATGAAACAAATCGGGATGAATTCAGAGGTCAAATGGAAATTATGTGAGAAAAAAGACAATTCTACCCCTAAAGTCACAAAAGTTCTCATTACCTATCGAGCTTCAATCAGAATGATATGAAATTTGACATGGACATTCCTAAACTCTCTAAAAAATAAATGCAAAAAGAATCACTTAATTCCGAGTTAAAAACCTACATAAAATAATAACCTCTATCTACCTAAGGAAAATGGCATTTTAGAGAACTAGAGTTTTGAGGCCTCTTTCTCCAAAGATGATTGGCCATTCTCAATCAACTGGGGAATGAAATGATGACTTATGTTACATAAGTCAAAAATGGGGTGTCTACAGTTATGTATATACATTATGTCCCAACACGTCGTATTTATAAATAAGAAATCAAAATAATAATGCAACATCCCTAGCATATAGGCAGAACCAAAGACAGTAAAAAACTCCTACATGTATAACAATAGAATACTTAAAACATACAAAAGTTGATGTAGAGTCTACTAGAATGCTAGCCAACAATCTCTGAACAATGGGGATGTGTCAAGCCACACATAGAACCCCAAATCAATCTGCAATTTGTTGCGTAAAAAATTAGGGTGAGCCTCGAATCGCTTGGTAGGAATATTGTAACCTCTACGTACTAATCAAGAATAATATTTATGATACGTAGAATATTTAAGGCACCATTTGGATTTGCTTTTGATAAATACTTTTAATAAGAAAAAATCTTTTTTATTTTTTTTGCTTTTTTTTAATAAGTAAAAAGCAAATTCAAACAATGACTATACTTTTTGCTCTTACTTTTTGTTAGGGAAAAAAAAAAAGCAAAAAGTATGTTTGGTATAACTTTTGATTTTTGCTCTTAACTTACTAGAAAGCCAAATTTTGAAAACAAAATTATACTTGATAAATCGCATATTTTATTATTATAAGTCTATATATATATATATATATATATATATATATATATATATATAATCGTACTACTTACAAGTAGACGTTTTATAAGACCAAAATAGAATATGGACCATCCAAAATAAAACCATACATTGCAATTTTCATCCAAAAAAAAGTCCTAATATGCACCATCCATCCAAACTAACAAAATAATAGTATAAACAACAAATTAAAAGATACCCGTGGGAAAGCATGGGAGCCCCAAGCCTATGTAATAGTATCCACCCTTAGAAGATAGTTTAGCATCACTCTACCGATAAGTCTGGAGGAAAGACTAATATAGAAAAATAACAAAAAGTAGCACGCTACACCAAGCTAGCTAACCATGCTAATCAGCGCTCACTTGGCATTGAAATGAAACTAATCCTCCATTTTATATGATGAAACTTCTCAATTGCCTTCAAATATGTGGGTGCAACGTACTAAGACATCAATAGTATCGAGAACCTCAATGCATTTTGGGATCGAATATGATCCCACAGCCACACTCGGATTTGCACCAACAGAATTTTGGGATCGACTCGAATTTTCTTCCATATAATGCCACTAAATGTGTTAGTCATTCTATTTCCCGCGATGACTTGTTCAACCATAATATCTATAAGTGCATCTTCTTGCTCTACAGTCCAATGAGCTTGGGATTCTCGAGCATCATCAAAACTAATAAATGGTGGTTGACAAGAAGCCATCTACATGAACATGAAGTACATTAATATAAAATGCAGCCATTATACTCAAAATATGTTGTCAAATAATTTTAACCTAGGCATTTGTTGTCAAATACTTTTAACCCAAGCTCTGTTTTTTCAGTTAAAACAAAAACAAATATATATATATATATATATATATATATATATATATATATAGAGAGAGAGAGAGAGAGAGAGAGAGAGAGAGAGAGAGAGAGAGAGAGGGCTGGTTTGTTGAGAGAAAGCAGTAAACAATTGTATAGTAAGTCCATTTTGTGCAGCCAAAATAGTTACCATTTGATTTTGGATTAATAAGGATCAGGGTTAGGCTCTGTTTTGACAGATTGGAAGCATGGTCACTGTTTATAAATAACACGCTACATGCACATGCATGAAATAAGAAAAGATAGGCACGGTACATGTACACTTCATGAAATAAGAAATTGGCTTCCTATTATAAAATTAATTTTATATCTTAGTGATGAAGTTATATTCAAGATTAGAAAGGAATTAAAGAGCAGGGTGCTGCTTTTTTATAATTTAAACATGATATGGTCTGAGAAGGTTCTCCTACATCATAAGCCTACATGATATGACTCTATTGATCAATCATAGCCACTGGCTATTTAACCCCTCACTAGGACAAAAGAATTGAATTAAAAATTAATACATTCTACCTGACTGCAACACCAATATTGAATATAAAGCAACTATTTTTAAGTTTCATATTTATGGTGGTTAATCATGAGCAGACATGCCATCAGCCCATCACATACAAAATGTCTGTGGGTTATGTCCCAACATGAACCCTTGCTAAGAGCCTAATGTGCTTGGGAATTTACATATCTCTATTTCAATTGATCTTAACACCATCATATATGCATATCCATTTGCACAAATTGAAATAAATAATGTAACATGCCTTAATGTGTATCCTATACACATAATATATGGTGACAGAAAATGTGTATCACATAATGTTTACTAAGCATTATTTAATCAATTAATAATTCACAAAATAAGCTTTATCAATTGAGTATTTGTTTGTATTGTTTGAATTTCTTTCCAAGTGGTTGAATCATTCTCTTTAGCTTTTTAATAAAATATTGAGAAAATAACATTTTAGTACCTTGAACTTTGAGATGAATGCTAATATGATCCTTAAACTTTATTTTTGCTTGATTTAGTCCAAATTTTTTTAAAGTTGTACCAATATGGGACATTAACTTACGGAATTAATATTTCGTTTGTTAAAATTTATGGCTGCTAGCTAGGCTGCTGATTGAATTAACATTAACTGACTGACAGTCAACCGCCATCAATTTTAACAAACAGAATGTTAATTCCGTCAGTTAATGTCCCACATCGGTATAATTTTTTTTAAAAAAAGGACTAAATCGAGTAAAAATAAAGTTTAAGAACCACATTGATATTCACCATAAAGTTAAAAGTACTAAAATGTCATTTTCTCAATAATATTCTATCTTTTCAAATACAAATACGAAAAAAAAAATTAGAAGACTCAAGTTAGCAATCACATGCCCTTTGTACAAATTACAAAATCGACATTATATAACACAAGCAAACACAATTTTCTTTCATGTGTATACTACACATATAATGATATATAGACAAAGAAAATGTGTATCATTTAATGTTGTCTCATAAACTGTGATTAGTTAGATTTTGTTTTAAGACTTTTTGTCTCATGTTTTTCCAGTTTTTATTAGTTTTATTTGATTTCATGTTTGTGGGCGTCATTTCTGCAAACCCTCATGAGACTTCACTTGTCCACTAAGAGTAACCTATGGGTTTAAAAGGTTCATTGCATGCACTAAATGCAATTGCGTTTCTCTGCGAAAGTAGTTTATAATGTTATAAATAAGCAGTTAATTGTGAGTAGGATTAGTTATTTTCTAGAGACTAGCAAAGCCTAAGTTGGGGGGGGGGGGGGGTGTTTGCTGCACAAGCATAGTCTATATCTTCGGTTTGCTAAGCTTTCTTATGTCATATAACTATGCAATAATGTTAGTTTAAATCAATTTCATATAGTAATGTTAAATTTCGTCTTTTGTAGGGAATCGGCTCAAATCGCATAAATATGCGGGCATTCAATAAGAGGTAGCTGCTTTGAGATGGTTGCTAGGACATGAAATTGGATAGCATCTCAAGGGAAAAAAATATTAGAAGAAGAAGAGTAGAAGTGAGAATATGCCAGCAATGCAGCAGCTTTGCAAGAAGCAAGTGTCTATCGATAAAACTTCTATCGATAGTGTATCCCATCGATAGCCCTCAGCTCCCATCGATAGAGAAGAGTCTCTGTACAGTTTATTTAGCATTAAAAATAGGGCTCCATGGATAGACCAATACGCGCTACGATACAGGTTTTGTATTATGTCAAATTTGACAGGTTTTTCAGTATTTTCTTATGTATTTTATTAGGTACTTTCATCCTTTCATTAGTTTTACTATAAATAGGAAATGATGTTACCCTAGAAAGGGACTTTTCATTATTCTAGATTAGGTTTCCAATTATAGCACTTTTCTCTCTTTCTCCCTCTAGGGTTTAGCATACACTTTTCACCCACTCATCCACCACCATAGCTAAGCTTTGGGGATCCATGGAGGAATTAAGGAGAAGCTTCTCTACACCTCATGGCCAACTAAGCTAGAAGTTTGATTAATTTTGTATATTTTGGATTACGTAAATAACATTTCTCTAATAGTTTATGTGATTGCATAGTTTGTGAGATTTTTGTTAATCCTTGCTTTATTATTAAATCTCGTGAATATGATAGTATTTCTGTGATTGCAACTATATTAACTATGCAATGGTGTTTAAACGATGTAAATGCTATATCTATCATACTTAGACCTAATTAGGATGGGTTGTGTATGCCTTGTAAGTGTATGTGAGCATATCATAGTAGTGTGTGATTACAAATATTCTTTGTAGTTGTGAGCATTGTTTATTAATAAAATACAGTTCTATTTGAGCATCTGCTGCATCCAAACTTAACACAGGAAATTAGAAGCCTGAAATCCTTAAAACATGTGATATAAAAATCTTTAAAACATGATCTGCTCTTTTGTTAGAAATATTCTAACTTGCTGATCAAGATTTTTTTCTTTTCTAATTTTGTAAAAAAAAAAAAAAAAAAAAAATTTCTTCATTTCTTTTTCTTCGGTAGTGATTTTTTATTTTTATATTTTCTATTTCTCCTGTAGAATTCCGAATCCACCCAAATGTCGGGGAAAAGATGCGACATATGGACTATCTTTTCCATCTGACCACCAAAATTAACCTCGCCAACATCTTATTCAGGTCATGAGCATCACAAAAAGTACAAGGAAGTTGGAAATGCATCATAACGATTTTGTCAATTTTATTGGTAGTTTTGGTACATTTCTGTTTCCTTTTCAAAATGAATTTCTCTGCTTGCTCAGTGCTCACTGTTTGGAAGTGTGACTAAACTATTTGACGATGAAAGCAGCTTACCTCCTTCGTAGGTATGAAGCAGGATGCCTTAGTCAATTTGAAGTAGGATTATTCTTTGTTCATTTATGTCAATGGCCTTGTATTCTAAAGACATGTATTCTCGCCTTTTATAGGAGATATATGGGGAAAAAAAAAATTACTCTCAACTGCTAAAAAGTTAATGGGCTTGGAATAATATTAAACAGCACTAAACAGCCAATATATACCACAGCTTATTTATTCATGGAAACTGGAAAGTACTCGTCATACATCAAAACGGAAACTAATTTTGATAACTTGTGAAATAAACTC
The DNA here is from genome assembly GCA_017140935.1 of Hamamelis virginiana. NCBI lineage: Eukaryota > Viridiplantae > Streptophyta > Magnoliopsida > Saxifragales > Hamamelidaceae > Hamamelis > Hamamelis virginiana. The sequence continues at coordinate 2,772,700 of JAESVK010000669.1, read as the reverse complement.
TAACAAAATGGAATGAGAATCGCTGTGGCTGCATTAGCTTTACATAAATTAACATAAGTTATTTATTTGGCCGCGGCGTCGGCAGCAGCGGCTTGGAAGCGAGCTTTGAAAAGGGCGAGTAATTTATCTCTGGGAGGCAAATTTTCCTTAATAATATTGCAACTGAGGAGGTCGTCACTCCATTTGAATAATATTGGAAATTTCTCTCTTGTCAGGAACTCCTTTCCTGCTGCTTCTTGAATGACTCTACCCCAAAAGCCTATGAAGCTAGCAACAATATCTACTGCTCCAATTGTCTCTCCTCCAAAGAACTTCTTATTCTTTAGCTCATTCTCTAGTGTTTTTAGCTGTTCATATGCTTCTTCCATCACCTTCTCTCCTTCATTTTCTGGGCTCGAGAAGGCATTCCGAGATGTTGCCAAGCACTAAACACAAAAAAACTCTGCTTAGATGAAAGATTTGGTAAGATTAAAGATTTGTAAAGTTAAGTTACTGCATACCTTCTAGGCACCTACTGAATCTCTACCCAGAAGCTTCAGAAGTTTGAAAAAATATTTTTGTGATTTAGAAAAAGACAATGAGATAATGAATTATATATATACCTTGTCATCTATGAACTTAATCCAGAAACGTGTCATGGCTCTCTCATAAGGATCTTGAGGCAATATGGGATTGCCTTTCCATGTCTCCTCGATGTATTCCAGAATCACAGTTGACTCTGCAATTGGCTTTCCATTGTGTACCAGCACCGGAATCTTCTTGTGAACAGGATTATACTTGAGAAGCAGAGGACTCTTGTTTTTGAGATCCTCTTCTATGTATTCATACTGGACCCCTTTCAGCTTTAGAGCAATCGCCACTCTAAAACTAAAGGGGCTTGCCCAGAACCCAAACAACTTCACTTCTTCAGCCATTAATTATATTTCTAGTTGGACCTTAGACTTGAATGTTGAGTTTTTCTTTCTGGGTTTGGTCCCTTCTTATAGTAGGACGAGCAGATATGAATTTTAGGGATGTCAACGGGGCGGGTTTGGGACGGGTCATCCCTTTCCTAATTCCGTCCCATTAAAGAAAACGCCATCCTATTCCCGTCCCAAACCCGTGACGGGTCAGGATTTGAAATCCCATTCCCATCCCAATTAAAAGACCCCATCCCATTACCGTCCTGTCCCATTTACTTTTTTTTTTCTACTTTTCTCAATTTTCTCAATACCTAAATAAATTACAAAATACATCGATGAACATTAAAGATAATTGTTACTTCTAAGAGTGAAATAAATTAAACCCCTTAAGGGGCATGATTGAAATTTCATTTTATTAAGGAGAAACTTAATTGTATAATACCTATAAAATAGATATAATAAAAATACATTAACATATATAATCGGGGCGGGACGGGATTTTAAGCCCTCATCCCAAACCCGTCCCAAACCGTATAGGGTTTTCAAAAAAAATCCCAAACCCGCCCCTAACCCTATTAGGATGACCACAAACCCTTCCCAATAGGAGCGGGGCGGGACGGGTACCCGAATAAACCCGCCCCGTTGACATCCCTAATGAATTTCTTGGGAAGAAAGGCTCTTGGTTTCCAAATGGGTTGGGTCCCATTTGGTAAATTTAAGAGGACAGAAAGTAATGGAAATTTGAGTCAATTGGTTTGGTTAGCCAATACGTAATCATATGGTCATACAAAACGCTGTCGTAAGCCATTACGAAGTAATTTTGAGCTGACCAGTTCAGACTAAGAGATGAATGGTCGAGACTTCATCAAATAAATATGAATAATTTAATCAAATTTTTTTTATGACTTTCGATATCCACGATCTCATAGTCAGATTTCGTTGTGGTGTGTACAGTCCCATTGAGACACTGTGTGAGGTCTTAGAGAAACTGCTTCATTTAATGGAACATGGGTTTGTGTCTGTGCCTGTGCGTGCGCGCCAGCCGGGCTAGGCTAACGCAGTGGTACAAAATTCTGAAAGGAATTGGTTCAGCCCCTGACCCAATAAAGATAATTAAATAATTATAACTATAAACTAATTACAAGTAGAGGAACCTAAAGGCATGGTTTTGCAAATAACTAAGCACGACAAGATAGAATATTAAATAAGGAGTCTGGATTCTCTTGGGCTTGGATATGCATGCTTGGGTGATGTGTCATAATCTGGATGCCCTGTTTTTCACTTTGATGATATGCAGATGATTCAGATCCATGACACATCACCTAAGTACCAAGCAAACCCAAGCAGAAGATTCTCATTCGTAAATAAGCATAGGCTCCTCTAAATTCCAAAGTACCTCCAAGATTAGCTATAAAATTAGAGCATATATATATATATAGAGAGAGACACACCCCGGGCCCCCCAACGAGGGTGTAAACGATGGCTGTCAAACAGTCACCATTCAAAAGTCAATCATATCCATGTATCGAGCACAACCTTCGAACCACCCACCGACATATTATAACATTTTGTGACCGGTGAGCATGCCATCATCCTCAATCTAAGGATCTGCTACTATGCTTGGTCTCGACAATAAAAACAGTAATACTAAATTGGAAGCCTCTCATTTACTGTATTTTGATCTTACGAAACAAAACCAAAAAAAAAAAAAAAAAAAATCAACGCCCGGTAGTCTATAAACGTTTACTTGAGTTAGTTCCTTCGGTTTCCCCCAAATAATCCCACACTTCCTTATAGTATATGTTGGTAGTTTTATTGGCTCGGCTCGCTGGTTAAGGTTTTGTTGAGTTAGTTAAGTTAATTGAATCATTCATTGACCACACTAAAATTCAATTTTATAGACTTCTGGTAAGATCACCAATTTTTCATTAGCATAATTGTTCATAAATATAAATATATAAAAAGGATCATGCTAGTATAAGATGTATCTGACACAGAGTTACATCATGTGACCACTACTCCGCTAGACGTTTGAGCTCCCCTCATCTGTAGTCCTATTGTTGAGAGACCAAAGCCTGGCAAATAATCTCAAATTTTTAGTAGGCATTCGAGCTCACCTCAATTGCAATACTCCAGAGCCTAACAAATGACCTCAAATTTTTAGGGGTGTACTGATGTTATAGATCAATCTGAAGCACACCACAAAATACTACAAAAATATTTCAAGACAGGTGCTATGAATTAAAAAAATAAAAAATAGAAAGGAAAGCAACAAAGAATAATTCATGGAACTGAATTCAAAAGAAAACAGCAGCAGTCTACAGAAACTACTTAAAAATCCAAACACGATATTAGGGTGCCTGATGTTATAGATCATACAAAATTTCAGAGACCAGATTCCCACCAAGAACAAAAACAAAAACCAAAAAAACAAAAAAAAATTCTAAGGTTTCCCCTCAGAAAAACTTAATAAATGACTCATCATACTCGCTACTTCTTCTCTTCCTTCTCTGCCTCAGCAGCCTTCTTCAACCTGGCACCAACATGACGTTCATTTGTCCTCTCCACGCGCAGCTTGGCATAGGCTTTGAATGATTTCATCTCATCTGTAATCTTCACAAGCTCAACAGTTGGCTTTTCCCTAACAATGGGCATATAAGGACCTTGGACCTGAGTAGCAGTTGCAAGTTCCTCTGGACTTGAATCACCAGCCTGCAAAACAAAAGTTTAAGCAATGAGGGTTTAAAAAAGAACAATGATTGGGAACACAAGAGACTAATCGTCAAAATGGCTCTACTGATTAGGTTTACCTTGACTTTACGTGCCCGCCTTGGGAAGACAACCAACTTAGCCTTGTATGTCTTCAGCCTCTGGACATTAGTCTGGAGACCTTCCAAGGAACGGTTCCTGCGACGATGGTCGACAGCAATGCCAATGGTTGGAGCAAGTTTTTTCGGAATACCTGCTGCCTGAAATGTACAGAAGGGACTCGTAAATTTTAAGAAGGGAAAGATCAAGGAATAGATAAATTACATTAGTGCTCCATTTAATCGATTACAGAAGAAAAGAACAGGGGAAAAAACTTCAAGAGAAGGTTTATCAACAGAGCTACTTTGGTTGTTCCACCTTCCAGATGGAGGTGTCTAATTAAACACAGGCAATATAACCGCCCAAATTGAATCTCACAAACGTACACTCTCTCGCAAACAAAGCATAAGAACAAATCCGATCATTAGGACTCATACAACTAAATAAAAGCCAAAAGTGATTAAATTTATGATAATGTGATAGTTGTTATTCTGAGAAAGATGATGTGGTTATTCAGATTACAATTCTTGTCACAAAACAACACACAACTATCTTAATAACTAAAGATCATTTGCTGGAGAAAACAGATACAATAACTGAAGTGATTCAAGCAATAATGTCCAGATTATGTATGCAAAAGGGTAGGAAGACAAACTTGGAAAAGAAGGGTATCAAAGCTATAATATTAATAAGCATGCCTTCCTTTTTTGGGGGGAAGAGAGACAGAAAGAAAAGAAGAAAGAGATCGTGTAACTCTCACTTTCAGGTTTCAACAATTATAAACATTATATCAACCTTAATATGTGTGTCAAGGGTATAACAGCAGTGTGAAGCTTTTATTTACAAAAACATTTATAGCATCTCTAATTCGTTGACACCAACAAAACCTCATTACTCAAAGTAGTCAGAAAATATTCCCAACAAAAATAAGCACAAAAAGCACTTCAAATACAACCTTGAGCTCTTCAAGAGAAAATCCCCTGCCAGCCCTAACTTTCATATTGTACTTCAGGGTTTGGCCATGAACAATAGGACGAAGTGGTCCAGCAGTTGGTCGTGGGAAATTCTTCACGGCTTTCTTTTGCCTAGCTGGAGAAGGATCACCACACATGTAAGAAAAATTGTAAGCAAAGCACAAGAAAACTCGACACTGAAAAGAACCACCATGATCAACAAAATAAAGGACTGGAAAATTAAGAATTCACATTTGAACATAATTAATCACTTGCCTATGCGTCTTCTTGTTTTGCGTGCAGGCTGGTTAAACCAAGTTTTGACATAATTCTGCCAGTGCTTCTTGAAGTGACCATTAGGAATAACATTGTTATGCTTCACCATGACTTACCTGCAAATTAGTCAGATGGAAAACCATCAATACTCAGCTCTTTAAAAAAATATACTCAAAGGAACCAGGAAATAAAGAAAGAAGCAGCAGCACAGTACAAGAGCATGTTAATGCAGATAACGAGAGGAATATGTATAGTATAGAATATGGGCCCAAACATCTAAATAGACACAACAATGTATGATAATTAGCTTTGAATCTCCAAACCAGACCAAGTAAAAGAGTTAAATTGTAAACAAAAATAAAGAAAAAAGGATACGTAATGATATCCAAATAAATAACCAGACAATATCTCCACAATTGATTAAAAATTAAGGCTTGTTTATTCCTTTTAAAGTGCCTATCCAATCATAACACAGACAAATTAAATTTCAATGATTTTATGTTGGGTATATATGGAGGTGTGAGCTGGGATTATAAATCAGGTCTATCTCAAAAAAGGGCCTGCTAACAACTAGGATTTGGATGTATTAGTCACTGACCAACCAGAAATCAAAAAAAAAAAAAAAAACAGAATTTAAAGGCTGTGAAATTAGGAAATCAACATCAAATTGCTAAAAATTTTAGCAGAACAATTCATGCTGGCAACCTCAAAGAGTAGATCATAAGGCTTCATTGTCAAGTCATCAAGAAAATCAACGTGAAAGCAACTTGTAAGTCATTCAGAAAAACAACATTTCAATCTGTTCTTACATATAAGCAATACATAAGAAAACTAAACTGGGGTTAATATTAGCTTTATTTCCACAAGGGGTTTTTGTTAAAGGGCTTAAACATATGGCACAAAATTACTAGATAATAACAATGAAAAACAACCAATTACAGCATTTGACATTAATTAACAACATTAAATAATACCAATGACATCGATTCATTACATGCTAATCAAAACATGCTCATCAGGATGTCATTGCAATTGTAAGGAATACTCCTTACGCATTATCTCAAAGGGGAAAAAAAAATAGTTATTCCTAATGCCTAATGCAAACCCCTTAAAAGTAATCAACAACCAGCCTATTACTCTTTCCTACATAATTTATAAAATAACTAGCAGAGTAACAGTCAGCCCATTGCACATAGTGCGCGCGCGCACAGAGAGAGAGAGAGAGAGAGAGAGAGCATTAGAGAATGAAACAAAGCAAAAAGCTGGCTACTGAGATCTATGGTTCAAAAATATTCAATAATGATCATTACAACCACCTCTGGACTCATTTCATATAACCATCTTCCAACACTACTGAGAATCGACCTCAGCCCTAATATATATAATCACAACCATACAATTACAAGAAAAAAATTAAAATAACTGTAATACCCTTAGTAACCCTAGCAACAGTATAGCAAACTTAAGGCCCTATGCTACATCTATAGTGCCAACAAACCGTAGACCGTAAATGCTACTGTAACCCTTATAAAATACAATTGATTCCTCATCATTTATAAAGGCATCCCTTTAAGGTTCGTACCAAACCTAGGATACAACAACAAATGCAATGCATCGCTAACCCTACTATCTCAGCCTTCCAAAGAAGGAAGGCTCATAAAGAATTTGAGTTGGGTATTGCACTAGATAAGGTGATCTCCAAATTCATCGCAGTTTAATCCTAGTTGCTTTCAGTCCTGCAACATGGGTTGCTAAGATAACAGGACCTAAGTTAACTTATTTGCCACTACAACATTCCTTACAAAAGTAAAATGATGAATGCCACCTTAGCAACAACACGGAATTGAGTTGCAATTGAACTAAGGACAGTAGATTTCAAGATGCACCACATTTTAAGCTGGGCCCATTCAGGTTAAACTAACCTTAAAAAGGATTTCACAATAATGATGCAAAAACAATTGCTTTCAAGAAGAGTTTCTATAAAAAAAAAAAAAACTGCAACAAGGGGGTTTTTTTTTTTTTTTTTTCTTTCAAATACAGTTAGTAAGGGTATTTGACTCTTTTCCTCTTTTTAGTAATAAATGTACTCTTGGGATTGTCGATAGTTTGTAAACTATGGAGAAGAAAATAAAAAACCACAAGGGAATCCCCAGCACTTCAAATCCTTGGAGGCATTCTTATTTAAAGGTGCAGAATGGATAACATAATTTTACAGTATAAAGAAACCTAATTTCAAGCAAGTCCACCCCATCTTCCGAATAAGAACTTCTTACTTATTCAATAGCAACCCCTCAGCATTTAGAAAACAAGCATACCCTTCATTTGAAGACCTATTCCAAAAAGAGTGAATCAAACCACATCTTTTAACAATCAGACAATCTATGGAATACGACCAATCAACATTATAAAGCACAGGAATAGGGTGGCCAGTTGTATGGCAGACAATTTTACTGAACAAGTTACAAACCATGAAAAAAGCCTCCATTGATCAGAACCTGCCGGGGTACAGCTTAGATTGGTTGTACATTTCCTAGTTAGGTTATGGTTCTACCATCAATTTGAGCCAGTTCACAGTAAACATCACTCATATCCCGTTTGAGTACAGAGAAAATAACAGGAGAAAAAGGAAAAGGAATCTGGAATCTTAGATTTCTCATCCTTCGGAATCGAAAAGCAAAAACCTCTCAAAAGAACATGTAATATTCTATATTCTTTAAACCGGATAAGTTACTAACAGATGTAAACAATGAAAATGTAGATGAAGCGAAGATCTATGAGAACAAAAGAAAGGATAAACGAAACCCTAACATATTTTCATCAGTCACCTTACTTCAGAAATAGTCGTACTTGAGTAATTTTCTTAAATCTGGAGCAAAAACACGAAGGAGAGAAAGCAGAAAAGAGAGAAATGTGATCGGACTTAAGGAGATTTTACCTGACTTCTGAATCGCCGGGAAGCAAAGCCGTTGTTGGAGGATGTTGTTTTAGTTCTGCTTTGTTCCTATTGTTTTAAAGCGGCAGCTCCCTTGGTAAAACCCTAACCCCGACGGTTCAGATTCCATGATCTTCGTATTCAAAGTCAAATTACGGAACTCTCCCCGGGTTTGACGACAATGACGTGAAATTGGGCTGGGCTTCCCGGGCAAAGATTTCATCCCATGATTAAAAGAACTCGGGATATCCCATGCCTCCAAATACTCGTTCATTCGTAAACCGCTCAATTCGAGTTAGGGACCCTTTCCCCTTTCAAGTACTAAGCCAACCCCAATTATAAGAAAACCTCAAATACTACTAAGTAAACCCCACATATTTACAAAAATACCCATAATTTCATTTCACTCATAACAAATTTATATGTACACCCCATTACCTACATCTTTCCATACCTATTCAAAGATAACGGCACGACCTAGGGCACAGACGCACCCCACGACCACTCAGTAATGTCTCTCCGTCAACAAGTCTTCACTGGCACCATCTCCGACAGTGACGAATCCAAGTAAGTACCCTCCCATCATCTCCCTCTCTCTCTCTCTCTCTCTCTCTAAAAGTCGTTGATTCACCATCTTTGAAACTCACCGACTACGGTAGGTAACCTCCTATCCTCTCCCCCCCTCTCTCTCTCTTTCTAAAATTCTTAGCTTTTTATTTTTTTTACAAAATCGTAAGCTTGTTCTGAGAACCAGAACATAACATTTTGGAAATGTTCCGTGGAAGAACTCTGAACATTTCCAAAATGATCTGTTCTAGTTCTCAAAACAAGCCCGCGAGTTTGTAAAATAAAAATAAAAAAGCATAACAGCTCAAAAACACATAAAACCACATACCTTTTCACTCCATTACCCTCTTGAATATTTGTTATGATCTTCAAAGTTTCTAAACCATCCAAAGGTTACAAAAACATTATGTTTTTTTATTGTGGGAAGTACATATCCAAATTGGTTAGTGTGAGTTGGTATTTTAAAAACTAATATATCTTTTAAGGTAAATTTACATAAGGGTATTTTTGAAAAATGAAAGTTTGGGATTGCCTTAGTACTTGGAGGGATTTCAATAACGGCTCCCTTCCTGTTACGACTGTGCAAAAATCCAGCAAATATGTGCCAAACTGTCCGATCCCACTCTCTCGAACCAATCCATATGGTTTGAGCACATTGATGAGACGAGTTGGGTGTTTTATGAATATATTGTTATCGCGGTTCAGTTGATGGCTTGCACTTTTAAAAACCACCAATGAGTATGTATAAAAATATTCATCTCACCCAAAATCCCAAAAGCACTTAAAAGTCTTAATTTCTTTTGCTTTTTCCCTTTGTTTTTTTAAATGCTCGGACTTTATTAAATCAACATTTTACGCATAATCATGCTCATCAATTTAGAAAAAAAAAAAAAAGGTATAATAAATAGAAAATTCTATTCTTTGATCGACTCCATTTAATGAATAAAACTATTATGATAGTTTGAGTCACAACTCATACAAACCGCCCAATCCAATAGTTTAAAATTGTCAATAAATTTAACCAATCCGCTAATTTTTAAGAACGACAGTTCGATAGCGGTTGGAAAATTTTGCCACCCGCCAAGAATAGGTTTATTAGTGGTTTTACTCGAAACCCACAATGAACCACCAGATTTTAGGAGCCATAGGGGATTGAGTTTTTGAAAAAACTAGGAGTCACCACTTTATTTTTAAGGAATAAGAAAACCTTAAAAATGTTTTATTTTATTAAAACTAAAACAACTCCATAATTTTGAAAAAGCATGGTCAATGAATCAAAGATTGATTCGGGGCTAGGTTATAACGTGGGAAGATTCCAATAACACAATTTTGTAGGCACCTATTTCACCCTAATTAAAGGTCTCGTAATTTATATGGGCTATGTAATATATTATCCACACATAACTCCTAACTAACTAAAACACATAATAAAAATAAAATCAAACAAAACCCTAAAAACCTAGTACACTTAGTATCCTAGGGCGAACTTGAGCTCTATTGGCGCCTACGTATATATCATACTAGTTTTAAAGTCCACATAGTTTGAACTGTCGAATTACTCATCCTATCGTAGGGAACTACATTCATGTCAAACCTTATTTAAAAGGCTCATATTTGAAGAATTGAAATCACAGTACAACTCTTTTAATCAGCAATCCAAACTCATTTAAGACACTATCCTCGAGAGACTTTGTTTTGAAAAATAACTCTTTTTAAAATAATTTGATTTTGAAATGAACTTTTAATCCAAAATTTCCTATTCGAAATAAAACTCTAAGAAAAGAATTGTATTCAAAATAGGTTTCATTTATAAAACACTTTTGATTTTGAAAAGGATTGAAAAAAATTAAATTTTATTTGGAAAAGGAGTCTCTCAAGAGTAGAATCCTAACCAAGTGTAAAGATTTAGGATTATCATAATTCTTACGATAAGCACTACAACAAAACTGGTTGTTGCCGACGGCTCAAAACCGTCGGCAAGACATTTCCCAATAAAGAAACATAATTATTGGCGACACATATTAACCGGCGGGAAAGGTTCCTAATTGCCGACGAAGATTTTTTGGGGCGTCCGTAAAAGCTTATAATTATTGAAGGCTATCTATGTAGTCGCCGAAAACAATTCCAAGGCGCGAGCGGGAAGACTTCCCACCAAATTGTTTTGGCGGGTATGACCAATACCAATGGCAATTACTGGCAGCCGTTAGAAAATATATGGATTTACCAACGGCATAGAAAGAGTCATTGGTAATACATGACTTCACTGATTGCATAGAAAGTGCGATTGTTAATACATGATTTTATCGACGGTATTTTGGCAGCCGTCGAAAAATTCCGTCGGTAAAAGCCAGTTTTGTTGTAGTGAAGGGAGTCCTAATGAGGTAAGGCACCTCACCTAAACCTAAGGTTTCTAATCTACTCTTTAAGTTTATCTAGAGGCTAAATTTGATAAAAATTAAGGTTCAAGTGCTTCTTAAGCATGTTTCTAGTCATAATATTAAATCTGGATAGCAGTTAAATCATGTTTGCTATAAACCATCGAGATTTGATGCTCCTCATTAGCGGAATTGAGTTTTTGCAAAAGATAAGGAGTCACCACCTTTTTCAAGGAATAATGAAACCTTAAAAAATGTTTTATTTTATTCAAAACAAAATAACTCCATATATTTTGGAAAAACTTGATTAACGATCACAGATAGATTCGAGACTAGGTTATGACGTGAGAATGTTCCCTATAATTATAGATATATAATTGATATAACCACAATGTCTATTGCAGTAATCTTTGATCTCCCAATAGCTTACTTTGGTTGCATATCTGCTATCTTTTCCTCTCTCAAGCATCATTAAAAGAGTTTTCATAATCTATGGTAGTTAGTTATACTTTCTCCCAACCTCCCGCTTAATCACAGCTGATAAATATTGATTTAGAGTTATTCGAACAGGTAGGAACAGCATGCTATGCAAAAATAAGCAACCTCAGCAAAATTTTGGCATGTGAAACCAGCATGACAATATATTTTTCTAAAAAATAAATGAAAAAGTAGTTTTATATATATATATATATATATATAATAATTATAGTAATTTTTTTTTCATGATTATTCTCAATGGTTTTGCGGTAGGAACTGCAATGAAATGAAATAGAAAAGCAGTGCTAAGAGATGCGGAAGGGAGTCGTGATTATTCTCAATAGTTTTGCGGTAGGAACTGCAATGAAATGAAATAGAAAAGCAGTGCTAAGAGATGCGGAAGGGAGACCATCACAAGATTAACTTCGAAAATAGCAAAAGGAGATGCGTGTTTCTTATGGTACATTCTAGGCAACATTTTTCCAATTCATATTCATATTCATCAAATTGCAAGTCTGGTCATCCTCGAATAATAAATCTTTGGTTAGATGGGTCTGTTAATCTCTAAATAAAAATAAAATGATCCTGTTATATCAATATATAGCTATAATATTTTTGAATTTTTTTTTCAAGTTGAGCTCACATTATTTTTCATGTTGCTTATTAAGTAAGACTTGCTTCCACTTATTAGGAAGCAACATAACTTACTGGTACACACTTAACTGCTCTCTTCCTCATTTTCTACCTGATTGCCTTATTTCTATAGTAAATAATTAATTAAGAATCTTTTCTCGGCAAATCGATTCACTCAAAACATCTACTTTATTGATTTTCCGCTTTATTATTTTCCTGTTGAATAGACAATCGAACTCAATGATCAATTTCATTTCCCAATCATAGTTTTGCTCCTCGTTCTTTTTCCCTTTTATATTGGCTGATCAATTTCATTTCTTTGTCTGTTGCTTAACCTCTCTAACCCATAGAATAATAATTAAAAAAAATTATGCATCTAATGTCTGTTACATTATTCATCTTTGCTATCTTTTCTTGTCTCCAGCCAAATCTTGTTAAACTTTCATGTTGTTATATAAATTAACAACTACAATCATGCCCAAGATCACAACTATCATAATATAATGTAATTACATAATGCAGAAATTAAACGACATAACTGGATCCATAATCGCAATCTTCACGCGATCAAATCTTCAAATAGAACAGTCTCTGTTCTTGATGGAAAAAAGGTTTCTCTCTCTTGACCCTCTTTCACCTTACATCAGTTTCTTCAGATGATCTGATGGGTAATCTGAATACCTATTTATGGGTAGAGAGAGGAAAATATCATCAACATACAAAATCAGAAATATAAACTTGCTCCCAATGACCTTTAGATAAATGCAGTGATCAACAGCATTTTCTTTAAATCCAAAGGAAATAATGATATCATTAAATTTAAGATACCATTGTCGGGAAGCTTGTTTAAGTCCATATAATGACTTCTTAAGCTTGCAAGCCAAATGCTCCTTTCCTTTAATGGAGAAACCTTCGGGTTGATCCATATAGATTTCTTCATCTAAACTCCGATTTAAAAAAGCAGTTTTCACATCCATTTGGTGTAGCTCCAAATCATAATGAGCTACTAATGTCATAATGATTCTAAGTGAGTCTTTCTTGGATACAGGAGAGAAAGTCTCTTTGTAATCAATGCCTCCTCTCTGAGTAAAACCTTTGGCCACTACTCTCGCTTTATATCGTTCAATATTGCCCTTAGAGTCGCGTTTAGTCTTATAGATCCATTTGCAACCTACTTTCTTGTATCCTTTGGGCAATTCAACGATTTCCCAGACTTCATTTTGGTCCATTGATTTTAACTCATCATTCATGACATCAATCCATTTAGAAGAATTATTACTTTCTATGGCCTGTGAAAACAAAACCGGATCCTTACTTGATCCTATATCAAAGTCAGATTCTTGTAGGTAAACCACATAATCATCTGAAATAGCATACCTCATTTCCCTTTGAGATCTTATTAATGCTACTTCTTGTGGTTCTCCTACTATTTGTTCATTGGCAACAATCTCATTATGGAGTGGTGGCTCATTAATTTGTTGTTCAATGTTGTTAGGTCGTTCAACAACTGGAGGAACAACAATTTCCCTTGAAGCTAGTGGTACTGGGATAGACACCCTAACTACTTGAATTACCACATTTTGTGGTTTATCACTCCCACTAATGTTACCATCTTCAATAAATCTGGCATTACCGGTTTCTACAATTCTCGTACTATGGTTAGGATAATAAAACCTATACCTTTTAGATTTTTCAGGGTAACCAATAAAGTAACCACTGATCGTTCTTAAGTCCAATTTCTTTTCATGTGGATTATAGATTCTAGCCTCTGTTGCACAACCCCAGACATGTAGATGTTGTAGGCTCGGTTTCCTTCCATCCACAGTTCAAAAGGAGTCTTTGGAACTGCCTTACTAGGAACCGATTCAACAGATAAACAGCAGTCTTAAGGGCTTGCATCCATAATGATAAGAGCAAGGTAGAATTACTTAACATACTTCTAACCATATCCATTAGAGTACGATTACGCCTTTCAGCTACACCATTCTGCTGTGGCGTTCCTGGCATAGTGTACTATGCACAAATTCCATGCTTTTCTAAGAGTTTAGCAAATGGGCCTGGGCATTGCCCAGATTCATTATATTTTCCATAATATTCACCACCTCTATCCGATTTAATGATTTTCACCTTTCTTTCTAATTGTCTTTCAACCTCAGTAATGTACACCTCAACGGCATCCACTGCTTGAGATTTTTCATGCAACAAATAAATATAACCTTAACGTGAAAAATCATCTATAAATGTGATAAAATACCGTTCTCCACCAAAAGATGGAGTATCAAAAGGCCCACAAATATATGTATGGATAATCTCAAGAAGCTCATTACTTCTTGTGGCACCCTTCTTGGTGTGTTTGGTTTGTTTACCCTTAATACAATCCACAAACACACTGAGATCAGTAAAATCAAGGTTTGGGAGAACCCCGTCTTTTACTAGCCTTTCCAGCCTTTCTCTAGAAATATGTCCTAGCCTTTTATGCCACAAGTTAGAGGAATTTTCATTTATTAGGCTACGCTTAGTACCAATATAATGATGCAGGGTAAGAAGAGTTTCAGCAAAATAATTATCAAGCTTTAATTTGTACAAGTCATCACAAAGAATACCAGAATCAACAATAAAAGTATTCTTTAACAAACTAAAACTTTTATTCCCAAATTTAAAGGAGTAACCATCAATATCAAGTTTGAATAAAGAAACTAAATTTCTAGAAACAGAAGTAACATAAAGAGTCTGAAACAAATCTAAATAATGGCCAGTGTCCAAAAATAAACGATAAGTGCCAATGGCTTCAACTGGAGCTTTAACCCGATTTCCCGTGAATAAGAAGTATTCATTAGAATTTATGGTTTGGGTCGTAAAGAATCTCTGCATTGTATTGGAAACATGAGTAGTAGCCCCAGAATCAATCCACCAAGTATTAGAATGAACTTCAGTTAGGTTTGATTCGAAACATACATAAATTAAATTTTTACCTTTCTTTTCGAACCACTCCCTACGTTTCGGGCAGTCTTTCTGATAGTGTCCCGACTTTTTGCAGAAGTGACACTTGTCATTGCCTTTTTTCTTCTTATAAGCTTGAGCATTCTGGTTGGGCACATTTGCCTTATAAGGACCACGCTTTATGTCCCTTTTAGGCTTCTTCCATTTCCTATCAGCTCCTTGACTTACGAGATGAGCTGAATGATGTCCAAGCTGCTTAAGTCTTGCCTCTTCTTGGATAACCATACTGGCCAATTCATTCACATTCCACTTATCATTCATAGTGTTATAATTAATCTGAAATGGCCCATACTGAGGAGGCAATGAATTTAAAATAAATTGAACGAGAAAGAACTCATCCACACTCATCCCTAAGGTCTTTAATCGAGCAGCCAAATTTGATATTTCAATGACATGATCATTCATGCCACGTGTACCATCAAATTTTATGGTGGTAAGCTTGGCCATAAGTGTCCCCGCAAGAGACTTGTTAGCAGTTCAGAAACGTTCTTCCACATTAGTAAGGAATTCTTTAGCATTTTCTGTTAAGGGAAGTGTAGACTTGATGTTGTTTGCTATGGTCACCCGCATAAACTTAATGCTTAGTCTGTTTGACTTTTCCCATGCTTTGTGAAAAGCCTTTTCTTCCGCACTGCTTGTATCGGTAATAGCAGCCGATTTCTCAAATTCAAGAGCTACATCAAGGTCCAGTACACCAAGGTGAAACTGAACCTGTTCTTTCCAATCTGAGAAATTCATTCCATTTAAAATTGGAACAGACGAAGCATGCGAATGTAATGAAACTGTAACAGATACTGCAATTAATAATTTATGCTCACTACATTAGTGCTAAAAGTTATAAAAATAGATAATTAACCAAACATAAAACACACATTATAACAATAATAAATAGTGTTACCGTGATCTACCTTTGGGTTAATCTTATAGTAAACTATTAAACAATTATGGTAATTCCCTTTTACCAATAGGACTAATTGATAAAATATTTATAGTTAAGTAGGTCCATTACCTTTGGGATTTGGGTCCAATTCAACTATAAATATTCACCAGTTATCCTATCCCAATTCAATAATTACTTGAAAATAGTGCACCTTTGGGTCAACTTAATATTCTCATAATTAAAAAATTGCGATTTGCAAAGTCATTATTAATTTAATACTTGGAATGAGTATTAAATTTCAATAATTTAATTTGGTATTTACGTGTCATTCCAGTTGGGCCACCTTGAGGACTACCAAATCGTATCATAATATAAATTCTAAATTAAAATAATGACTTTACGCAATCATTAGATCAAATTAACAGTAATGTGTTCAAGATAGCAACTTAATTAGAACACGTTAAATATACTATATCCATAATCAAAACCAATTATTCAATTGCATGCATCCGTACACACCGAATCTATTATCAAGGCCATCTCAAAACTTAAATAGTAGAGGCACTTTATCTTAGCATTTCACTACAGCCCTTCCTGTTAGTGTATATATATATATATACTACACTAACAATCCTTTGTACACTTAAATAATATTATATATATTAAACTAACAGTGCTCTGTACGCGTGAATAACATTCACTTTCTAACAATATAAGCTTTGGTCCATACTATTGTATTAGCATATTTTGGATGCATGCATCTATTTTAATAATATAAAATTCAATTCCTTAATATTATAGAAATCATGGATATAAAATATCAATTATTCTATAAAAAAGAATCCACTCATATGTACATATACCATTAAAATATACCGAAGACTTATACATAATAATAATTACCGAAGCCAAACATTCATATGATGTCGTTACATCATATATATATTTATATTGATAGCATTCTAAAATCAATATAAAATTTCAAGATTCGAAACTCAGGCTCTGATACCACATGTTAAACTTTCATGTTGTTATATAAATTAACAACTACAATCATGCCCAATATCACAACTATCATAATATAATGTAATTACATAATGCGGAAATTAAACGACATACCCGGATCCATAATCGCAATCTTCACGCGATCAAATCTTTAAATAGAACAGTCTTCGTTCTTGATGGAAAAAAGGTTTCTCTCTCTTGACCCTCTTTCACCTTACGTCAGATTCTTCAGATGATCTGATGGGTAATCTGAATACCTATTTATGGGTAGAGAGAGGACCAGTTTCCCACTTCAATTAGAATTCCACTAGCCCATCATAGTAGGAGATATTAGGAAACCACTTCTGATATTAACCAATCAGAAATAAGATAGAAGTGGTTAACATTATCCCATAAACCCACTATGTCACATGAGTTGTTAATATTACGTGGGTCATTAATAAAGATTTAAATAATTAAATCTTACAAATCTTAGCAGCAGTATTGGTCTCGCTATCTAAAGAAAGAAAAAAAAAATTTGCTCTTCAAATTTTGGCTACAAATCGGTCAATTTTATTTGCCGAAAGAGGGAAAATTATTTAGAAAGGAACTGCATTATCGTTATTATCAAAGATAGCTTCTACATCACATAGATTCTTTGGATGGATCAATCTACAAGGTAAGATTCCCTTTCAACTTTCTGTTGGTTGATAATTGAACAAAGTTAATTGTTAGGCAAAATCAAATGTGTATTATACTATTCACTTCTATTATCTTTTCCTGTCTTCAACCAAATATTAACAGCAATATTGGTCTCGCAGTCTAGAGGAACATGGAGAAAAAAACTTCTACCCTTTATGCTTTGGCTACAAATTGCTCAATTTTTTCCTTGCTACATCACATCGATTCTTTCGATCGACGGATCTTAAAAGTAATATTTTCTTATTAATAAAATCAATTTTCTTATTCATATTATCTTAATATTTGTTTTAATCGTAATTATTAACAATACGTTTGTTGAACTTGTTAATTCAAACATCTTGATTCTTAAGCAAAATCCTCTACCTACCTTGTTATTAATACTGCAAACCATTTGATATTAAAATAAATAGCCGGTTCACTAAACTTGATACTTGAAATTTCTCAAAATTACAATTACATAATTATTGAACACTTTATATTTCAGTTACTCATCCATCTCGCTCTCATTTGCAGAACTATTATTTTCCGACATTTGACATCTCCAACATCTTCTGAAGAAAGGGTAGTATGAGTTCCCTTCAACTGATTTGCGGATATTGGAAAATTAGGGACCATTTTTCTCTCCTCTTTGTAGGAGTTTTTCCTCTCGTTGCTTCTGACGAGTGTTTTCTTCTTTTCCTTGCAATAGGATCTCTGTTTAGTGTTTTGTTTTGGCATTCTGTAATTGTTTCTGATCTTGATCTATCAATTTGGGCATATAATAGGTCATATCGATCGATTTTTTTTTTTTTCCGATTTTTCTTCGTTTCAGATCTGAATTGAGTCAGATCTGATCAATCCACCTTTATTGAGCTGTTCGGTAGATTTAGATCTATCTGTTCAATTTTCAATTTGTTTTTTGTTTCAGATCTGATTCGCTGTTCTTTGCCTTGAGAAATCATATTTGCTCCTCCGATCCTGGCTCACTGTTTTAGTCTTGTCCAACGCCGGAGCTATTTCTCAGTTTTTTGTGAGTTTTTAGGGCTATGGCAGATGATCTTGCAAGTGATCTTGCTTCTTTCTCACTAACCAAAGAGGAAGAGGAGGAGTTGTTTGTTCTTGATGGCACTAATGAGAGCGAGTTGGAGGCTTGTAGGTTCAGTATTCTTGCAAAAGTGTTTACTGAAAAATCCTTTAATAAGAAGGCTTGTAGGGACACGCTCCGGAAAGCTTGGGGTGTGGATTCGTTAATGAAGATGGTGGAAGTCGGTGAAGGTATTTTCCATGTTAAACTCATTAGTGATTTTCAAAAGAATAAAGTATTAAGGGGTGGCCCCTGGGCTTTTGAAAACCATATTATTCTTACTTTACCATGGGATAAGGGTATGCATGTTCGCAATATTGTGTTTAATTCAGTAGAGTTCTGGATTCAACTTTGGGGTCTGCCTTTTGATTGCACAAGTACTACGGTGGTTGGTGCTATTGGTAAGTGAGTTAGAGAACTTATTGAGGTTGATAAGCGAACAAAGGATGATGAGCTAGGTTTTTTTGCTCGGGTTAGAGTGAAAATGCCACTTGATAAACCGTTGAGGAGGGGTGGCAAAAATGTTACTGCTAAGGGTGAGAGGGTGTGGGTGGACTTTCGGTATGAGCGACTTCCCCTGTTCTGCCATTATTGTGGCAAAATAGGACACGATGATCGGAATTGTTCAAAGAAATTCCAGGATAAACAACATGACCTCAACATTGATAATAATTATGGGCCATGGCTTCAGGCCAAGCCAAAAATATTTAGAAGGGGTTTTCTATCACCTACATCCTTGCTTTCTGGAAAACAGGTAGGGGGGAAGGAGAACATGAGGGATGGAATGGAGACGCGACAAGGACTTTCTAATCCGTCTGTGGTGGGAGAGAGTTCGGAAAGGATGAGGCATTCGGAGTTGGTGCTTCGGCCGGTATTTCGAGATATCACTAATTTGGAAACTTCTATCTCTGAGCGTGATTCTTGTGGACGATTGGGTATCATTGGGCAGACTTCTAGGGTGGAAGGGGGGAATATCTCCATGGATGCAGCTACAGGGGCAGGTATACAGGATGTAGTGGTTTTAACCATTTTTTCAAAAAGGAAAGCTTCATGTTCAGAATTTGTGGCGGGGATTTCTGATCGAGGCAATCAGAATTTCCTAGTATCCAGGTATAATACTTCAAAAAACACATCCAGTGATTATAGTGTACCTATTGAATGTAATGTTGAATTGTTGAAGATTGAGGGAGTGAATGGGACTGCAGATTATGATCATATTTTATCCTCCTTAGTGGTGTCTGACTCTATGGTATGTGGGAATCAAGAAACATATGTGTTGTCAAACTCGGTTGCTTCGGGGGGGAGGCGGATATTGCCCAGGCGGGTACGATGATGGGGAATGATAAAGGTGAGAATTATGGGTGTTTAGATCATCTTAGTAGTGTCCCTATACATTGTTTCACTGAACCTTGGTCCATGAGCCCTTTTATGCTTACTTTCTCTAATGGTCTCGACAGTAACTGTTCTTCTAGCAACAAGATTGGAAAAAATAGGAGAGTAATAAAAAAGGTTCGTAAGTTTAAAACCTTGTTGAATGTGCAAGATAATGCTAGGTTAACGGTGGTGGGTGGGAAACGGAATCTGGAGATTATGGATGATGGTGGGGGTGCCATTACTGATTTTTTTAAACCAAAGCGAGGTAAATTGACTGAGGGGAACTCTTTGTCAATCCAAACAAAGGTGGTGGATGCCGGCCTTGAGCGGCCCCTTGGGCTCCCCATAAAGGTTTTTAGTTGGAACTGTCAGGAGTTGGGGAACACCCTGATAGTTTGACACCTCAAGGAGGTCTGTCGTCTCCATTCTCCCGAGATCGTTTTCTTGATGGAGACAAAGTAGAGTGAAAGTCATTTAGATACTCTTCGTAGGAGCTTAGGTTATGATTGGATGGTGGTGGTGGGTGCTGCTGGGGGTCTTTGCCTTATGTGGAACCAAGGAACTGATGTTAATGTTTTCTTCACTTGCTCTTTAGCTATCTTGGCAGTGGTTGGTGGTGGTTTGGCATGTAATCCATGGACCTTGTGTGGGGTCTATGCCAATTCGGATTATCAGCAGCGGAGAGTTTGGTGGGATTTTTTATCCGATCGTATGCATGGTAGGGAGGACAGTGGCTTATTCTTGGTGATTTAAATGACATAGTGCACAATGATGAGAAAAGTGGTGGTTTATGGCGTCATGGGTATACCTTTAGAGATTTTAGGAACTTCATTGACTTTAATGGTTTGGTGGATTTGGGTTTTATTGGTTATCCATTTACATGGAACAACAGGAGGTCAGGGGACGCAAATGTTCGATGCGAGCCTGGCCAAGCAATGGGAAATCATGATTGGTTTACACGGTTTTCAACTGTTGCTGTTTATCATTTGTTGGCAATCGGATCAGATCATTGTCCTATTTTAGTTGATTTACATGTAAGTACAACTCGGAGGAGGCAATTATTTCGTTTTGATCCACGGTGGGTTCAGTGGGATGGGTGTAAAGAACGAGTGGAAAGGGCATGGCTTCATGGAGTGGGGAATCGTTACTGGGATATAGTGCAACATAAAATTAAAAAAATGTCAACGGTACTTAATTTCTTGGGTGAAACGGAATAAGCGAAATATTGCTACGCGGATTAAAGCACTGCAAACTGAGCTTGAACAGTGTTTGACAGCGCACTTATTTGATGGTAACCTTTGTAGAACGCTAGAAAAAGAGCTTCGTATTGCCTGGTCCGAGGAAGAGGAGTATTGGAAGATAAAGTCAAGGTTGGAGTGGCTGAAAAGTGGGGATAGAAACACCACTTTCTTTCATGCCAGAACCATTCAAAGGCATTTGCACAATCGATTATTGGGGCTGGATCAAGGTGTCTGGACATCTTCGGAACAGGGGATTAAAAGAATAGTGGTTGATTATTTTCAGAGTATCTTTACCTCTTCTCTCCCTACCTCTGCTAGTCTGGTTTTTGATTCGGTTGCTCGTATGGTTACGAATGATATGAATGTTTTATTTACTAGGAGTGTAACCAGGGAGGAGATAAGAGCGGCAGTCTTCGATATTGGCCCTAACAAAAGTCTAGGGGAAGATGGGTTGACTGGTTTTTTTTTTTCAGCAATACTGGCAGATCGTGGGAGATGATGTAGTTCGAATATCGCAGGATTTCTTTACTTAGGGGATTTTACCTACTGATTTGAATACAACTTTGATTACTCTAATTCCAAAAGTCCAGTGCCCTGCTAGAATGCCTCAATTTTGCCCCATAAACTTGTGTAATGTCCTCTACAAGGTGATCTCTAAGGTGTTATCAAAGCGTTTGTGTCAGGTGTTGCCAAGGATTGTGAGTGAGAACTAAAGTGAGTTTATCCCGGGTAGGCTCATCACTGATAATATCCTGGTTGCCCATGAATTGATGCACTTTCTTAATACTAGGAGGAAGGGGCGTCGTTTCGATATGGCCATCAAACTCGATATGAGTAAAGCGTGTGACCGTTTGGAATGGCATTTTGTTGAAGGTATGCTTCGGGTGCTTGGGTTTGCTGAGGTTTGGATTAGGTGGGTGATGACTTGTGTGAAATCTGTGACTTATTCGTTTCTTATCAATGGTGAGAAAATGAGGTTTGTTCAACCTTCTCGGGGGTTGAGACAAGGTGATCCTCTTTCACCGTATTTGTTCATCTTGTGTGCGGAAGGTCTGTCCGCTTTGCTGAACAAGTACTCACCTGAGGGTAAAATTGGGGGTTTGAGGGCAGGCTTGCAAGGGCCATGTGGACACCCCATTTTTACCAATTATTTCTACCATATGTCCATGCAAATGATCAACTAGAATAGCTGATCATTGGGTGAGGAATTGGTCTTGTAAAGACCAAATTGACCAAATTGCCCTTTGCTGAGGAAAAGGACAATTCATTATTTCATGTGTACATTTGGATTGGAATCAACCCATTTGTATTGCATTTGACTTTTGAGGTGTTTTAGAGCATCCCTGTAAATTTTCATGGCATTCTGATGAGAGCTCGATAGGTAATTAGGGTTTTTGCGACTTGAAGGGCATTTTCGTCCTTTTTCTCGTATAATTTCCGAATGACCTCCGAATTCGAAACGGATTGTTTCATGAGGTTTATATGGATGTGGGGAGTGTATTTGGTGTGTCAATTGAGCCTTTGAATGGTTGGGATGGATTCTCCCAAAATCGATCCCACGGGTAAGAATAAGCTGAATTAGGGTTTCGATCAAATCGACCGTGAATTGGTCATTTTCACCAAAACAAAAGATTTTCAAAACATGTTGTTAAGTACCAATTTCACATTAAAACCATGTTTTTAGAAGTGGTGCAAGCCTAATTGATCAATTTTACAAAACAATGAATGGTCATATGACCAATTTTGGCACAACCGGGTCAATTGGCTAGCTTTTTGCTAAAACTCTTGACCATGGTCAATTGATTTTAACCCAAAAACATTCTAAAAATGTGGAGGATCAAAACACGGTCGTTTTGAGCCCTGAACCATCGGATTTGGATCAAATTTGACCAAAATATGGCCCAAATTCGAAAACCCTAAAATTTGGGAACAAAATTGGGAAAGTCAGCATGGTGACCGTCCTAGCTAGGACGGCCAACCGTCCATGCCTAGGACGGCCATCAGCTTGCTCGAGCCAATTTTGCCATTTTGGAATTTTTCACCTATTTTGGGCCGATTTGATTTGATTTTTTTGGCATAAATTCGAAGGGTTTCAGCTTGCAAACCCTAAGAGGATTGGTTCTAAGCCCTAGGATCGTTTTTTAGAGGAATTAATCCTAGCCATTCAATGTTTTAAACCCTAACTCTATATATGCTTCATTATAGAGTTAGAAGGGAGAGGTTGAAAGGAGAAGCATTCTAGGGTTTAGGAAGGAGGCTACAGATCTGGTTTTACACCATTGGGGGAGAGAACAAAGGTGAGGAAGAAGGAGAAGAAGAGCCATAAGCTTGGAGCTTAAAGGAGATCAATCAAGGAGAAAAGAGAGAGGTAATGGCTTTATCATTGAACAATATGTTCTCATTTGTTCATGAATGATACTATGATTATTTTGAGTTTGATTGTTTTGTATTTGATTTAATATATATGCATGATTAGAATAGGATGTAGTTTTAATATAGGATAATAGTATGTTCATCATGAATAAGGTTGGTTTTATTTTGATTATGTGTTAGTATGCATGTTAGGGTTAACTTAGTTATGATTTTATGTGAGTTAATGTGTCTAGGTTATTTATTTATTATGAGCATGTATGTTTAGAATAGTTATTTGTATGATGTTATATGAGTAATCATAAGTTAGGGTATTTTTTTATGTTGATTTTATGTTATTTTATGTGATTAGGGTTAATGTGTATGATTAGTGTAGTTTAGTTATGTATTTTATGTGAGTATGCATGTTAGGGTTAGTTTCTTGTGATTTTATGTGAGTATGCATGTTAGAGTTAGTTTTCTTGTTATTTTATGTATGTATGCATGATTAGAAGTAGTTTTATCATTATTCTATGTGAGTATGCATGTTAGGGTTAG
>JAESVK010000669.1:2718495-2737470 GCA_017140935.1 Hamamelis virginiana | reverse complement strand
GATTTTTGGCATGTGTGTCATACATAAGAAGAATATTCAATCTAACGCTTAGCTTTTCAAAATACTCATTTTACATTGGTTAAAAGTCAAGTCCTCTTATAAGAAAGTGCCCACAAGAATATGACCCATATATGTGACTCTCTATCTAGTAAGCACATGCTAACTTTCGCAAAAGTAAGCACCAAACTAATAGAAAATTGTAGGATGCATATTTTGAAAAACCGATCGTTGGATTAGATACATTTATTATGAACGTCATGTCTGCCAAAAATCACAATGATCCGATATAAGTATCTCAAAATACAAACTGTGAAATATTCTGACCGTTGAAAACTGTTACAGTTTTTTTCGGTGACATATTTGAGAAACCAACCATTAGATTACTATGATTTTTGGCATGTCTGACATACATATACATAGTATCTACTCCAACAATAATTTTTTCAAAAATCACCAATAACTTTATACCGACTTTTGCGAAAATCAGTATGTATTGATAGGATGATTTCGGTGTATACGTATATAATATTAGACAATTTAATTTCTATGTTGACAATATATGGCATCTCGTATTAGGATGTCATCACTTTCCTTACCCATCACACAGAAAAGCAGAGCTCTTTTTCTACTCATATATATGCCGTGAAAGCGAAGGTCTATTTCTTCCTTCCCATATTCGTCTGTCTGTTAATATATGGCGATCGCGAATTAGCGATAAACAAAGGCAGAAAGAAGCGAAAGGTTCAGATTTCGAGATGCACGAGCCCATAGAGAGTTTCGGTGCCCGAGAAGTAAAACATCAACA
This sequence comes from Hamamelis virginiana, assembly GCA_017140935.1. NCBI lineage: Eukaryota > Viridiplantae > Streptophyta > Magnoliopsida > Saxifragales > Hamamelidaceae > Hamamelis > Hamamelis virginiana. The sequence goes on along the minus strand of JAESVK010000669.1, from coordinate 2,736,665 downwards.
AACCTGTGAGACCACAACGCTCCAAATTACTGCACCACCTCCTCCACTGAACTGTGCCAACCCATCAGCCAATGATATCAACACCCCAGAGGTAACAGCACGCAGACTCTCTCTCTCTCTCTCTCCACACCAAGTGGTTCTAAATACTTTACCAAGTTGGTCCATAATACTTTACCATGTTGTCTATGGATTCTGATGTTCCCATATCTATCAAACTATTCTATATCAAAAAAGTAAATAAAAGAATTAATTATTAGATAGCGGATCGCACAGAAGCAACGCTGATGTGCAAGTAGGTCATGGATTAACCCAAAAATTATGTTTTTGATTCTAAAATTAATTTGACCAAGTTGGTCCATAGTAGTGGCTGCTAGAGCTGAATCAATGTGAAACTAGGACATTTAATTTTGTCTAGAACTGCAAGTTATGAGAGAGAGAGAGAGAGAGAAAGAGTATAGCCTAATGCCTATATACTAATTAAGATGTAAGAGGAAAAAAAAAATAGACATCTGAACATTATATTATATAATATGGTGGTAAAAACCATAAGAAGAGATGTTACATTGGGTTTTATTCTCATTCTTGTCCTCAAGAATTAGGGATGTCAATTTCGCGGGTTAATCCGGGTACCCGTCCCACCCCGCCCCGCCCCACCCCTATTGGGAAGGGTTTGGGGTCATCTTAATAGGGTTAGGGGCGGGTTTGAGATTTTTTTTTAAAACCGTATAAGGTTTGGGACGGGTTCGGGATGAGTGCTTAAACACCCGCCCCGCCCCGATTATATATATTTATATATTTTTATTGTATTTATGTTATAAGTATTTTACAATTAAGTCCCTCATTGATAAAATAAAATTTAATTCAATTATGCCCCTTAAGAGGTTTAGTTTATTTTACTCTTAGAAATAGCAATTATCTTTAATATTCATCCATATATTTTGTAATTTGTTTTGGTGTTGAGAAAACTGAGGAAAGTAGAAAAAAAAAAATAGCTTGTTGAAATCACCTCAATTATGTCCAATATTGTATTTGGTTAAGTAGAAAATGATTGATAATTTAATGTTCACAACTCTAGTTTTGTTTTTTGTTTTTTTTTTGCTTTTGGTTTTTTGTTTTTTGTTTTTTTTCTGTTTGTGAGGCATTACTGCACATGCATAATCTTTATAATTTTTTATTTAGTATTATCATTTATATAAGTTTAAAATAAAATATGCCCCGCCCCGCCCCGCCATAGTAAATGGGACAGGACGGGACGGTAATGGGATGGGATCATTTATTTGGGACGGGAATGAGATTCTCAATCCTGACCCGTCACGGGTTTGGGACGGGAATGGAATGGGGTTTTCTTAAATTGGACGGAGTTGGGAAAGGGATGACCCGTCCCAAACCCGCCCCGTTGACATCCCTATCAAGAATGAATTTTAACATGCAGAATTTTTTAAAAATAAAAATAAAAACTTTTAGCATTTGTTTGGAATTTGAAAAAACCAAGGGAAAGAGAAGGAAAAGAAGTAAAATCAAATTTATTTTTGAACAAATTTCAGCACTTTTTTTTTCTTTTCTTTATTCTCTTTGAGATCCAAATTGAGCCTCAAGACTTGCAAGGCATGGACTTCTATTAGATCCGTAAAATTAAATGGTTAAGCCTTCTCCTTTTCCTTAAACCCTCCCCATGCCACCATGATGAAGGTGGGACTCAAACCCAAGTCTCTCATATAATCACTAAGAAACTTTACTAACAAGCTAGCTGACACCATCTTTAAGACACATAAAGTTGATACAATAACACATACATACATACATACATATCTCCGACGTGCCTTGCATCAACGCGACTGGATGGAATCCCAAGAAATCGTGGCTTTAAACGGCCATGATTGCTGGGAGCGGAAATCCCATGAACTCGTGATAGTGTTTATGGATCATGCCAAAAAAAAAATCCGAATCCTTTAACATATATAAAAGAATCCGTACCTTTGAGATCTGTCTGGATTGATCTCAATAAAACGAACTGCAGAAGATTGATCGAGCTCTTCAAGCCTTCTACCGTATTCCTCCTATGCCAGAACGTGAAGAGAGAGTGACTTTCTTTGTGCTCTCCTTGTTGGACGGCTGCCTCTAAGGTTTAGAGAAAGTATTTCGTCTTAACCTAGAGGCTGCCCAACATGGCATATATATAGGTTACAGTAGGGACCTAAAGGCAAATAAGTTTCGGGCTCCCAATGTAAATATTAAAAACCTATTTACCTTAATTATAATTCATTCCACTAAAGAATTATAACTGCACTCCCTAACTTATTCGAAAATAAATTTCGAGCTCTTTGTTATTAAATACTTATTAATCTCCCCACGTTAAGATTACAGAAACCCGTTGATTAAATTAAATTACTGATAAATTTATTTAATCAACATCTGCTAATCTCCTTGAGACCTTCCACTTAACTTATTTGATATGTCGGATACTAAATCCACCTGCAGGGTTTGACATAATCAAAACTTATAAGTATCCTCAAGGGGGTATCATCAATCCCTATACCGGGACGTGGATTCCATTAATAATTAATATTCACCATACAATTAATGCAGTTATCCAACTCATTGAGATTATTGCCCTATAAAGATCTCCCTCTTTATGAATCAAAATAACTAACAATAAATGCATGTGTCCATTAATTATTTCGGGATTAAGAGTATAAGTATTCATAATAACCATGAGGTATTAATTATTTTATGTGTCAGTATAAAATAATTACCCCAATATGGTCTCGTTCAATACTCACAAGTGTACTAGCACATGAAGTTGGAACTAAACCATTCCCCGTAATCAAGACAGACCTACTGAAATCATGTGCTACAATCTTACCGATGGTGTGTCCAACTCCATCTCAGATTGTGAACAATAAGCTTATATTCTACAAGAACTGATGATCTGATCTTCTGTGTGTAAGCCGAACTCTACACACCAGATCATCTACTATGTAGAATAAAAGACACACATGCATAACATTAGAAGATAATATAATGCAAACATAGCTCATACAGATTCTCATTTAAAATGCAATATCAGAATTCATAAATAAATAAATACTAAGGTCTATTACATAAAAACATGGCTTTTAGTATATAGCCCTAACAAAGGGGCAGCCGACAGCTCTCTGAAATTTGTCATACCATTAAAAAATAAATGCAAAATCAGTTCAAAAATAAAATATAGAAACCATGTGGTACCTGTCAATCATAAATGACCAGGCGCAATATGGAATAGCGGCCAAGCTTTTTTCATTTCTGTCCTCTAGATGTCGTTAAACTAATTCAAAAAGTGGTAAATAGCGGCTGGATTTATATGTAAGTTAGGAAAAAAATTTTAATTTCCCTCTCTTCGCCATGCAACTTTTTTTTTTTCTTTTTTATTTTATTTTATAATTTCCCTCTCTTCGCCCTACGTGAAAGCACGTGTTACCTAAGATTTACCCACGCACAATGCCAATAACAACGCTAAACCTTCCTAAGTTGAAAGGCTAAGTGCGCACACGAATAATAAAATGGAACATTATAGTCCACATAATTTCATTAATATTCATCCAGCTTACATAACAAAAAACATTTGGCCGGCTAAGAGCACCACCTAATTTCTTGTGAACCTATTTCCATATATAACTCCCCAAATGAAATAGGTTCCATAAAGCTTCCACCAAACATTTCATGAAGCCAACACACATAGCTTCCACCAACATACATAGCTTCCACCAAACTAGGTACTACAGTACCACCATACATACTTACTATACCTACATTATTTAATAAGCATGCATCTACTATTACTTAGAGTTCCTTGCTAGCATCGTCATCATCTGTGGAGATATTAATCCATCCTCCAGCACTGTGGTCCAACTCACCTTATTCGGAATCAGAAGCATGTAACTCCGAGTCAGATGATTGAATCACGTCATCAAGAAGATCTTGCACCTCTTGATAAAGTTGCTCACATGCTTAATTTTTTTTCCATAAGCTACATCTTGGCTTTGATTTTTTCGATTAGGGCAACTACACGCTTATTTTCCGAGTCGGCCAACTTAGTTTCTAACAGTGCATCACCTTCGATGATAGACATCAAACATAGAATCGAGATGGAACGCTTCGTATTGTCATGAGTTGTTACATTCTGTGACGAACTAATGAAGAGCATGCAAAACTTACAATTGGAAAACAAAGATACGGAGAATTGAGAAATTCACTAGGATAACTACTAAGGCTATTTTTGTAGTTAAATATGTCTCCACTCTTTCATTAGTATCAAAATAACTAGTCATGTTTATATTTCTTGTTGGACTTATTACAATGTACATTATCATATAATGTACACATAATAACAAAATTATGTAATTTTAATAGTAGGTCAGCTAACGTCACATTTATATCTGTATAATGGAAAGTAAGATAATACATATATGCAACTTATTCCTCTACATGGGGTTCAAGGGGGCAAATGCGAGTTGCATCAAGTAACATGCTTAGGGTCACTTCCATCTCATATTTTGAAGAAGTAACGGTTGGATTGTATACCACTCTCATGAATGTCATGTCTATCAAAAATCACAATGATTCAATGGTCAGTTTTTCAAAAATTTCACAGCAAAAAAATTTGATATTTTTGTTCTTCAAAATGTCAAAATTTTTTCATACTCGGTTATTTAAGAAACCGACCGTTGGATTATTGTGATTTTTGGCGAACATGATAGTGATTAGAGGAGTATCATATATTCATATACAATAGTCACTTTATCAAAATATGTGATGGAGGTGACCCTAAGCAAGTCACCTTATGCAACTTGCATCAGGTGCCTCATAGTAGCATGTCTATATCAATGAATGGATCATTAGGGTTTTACAAATTTTCCTACCTCAATATAACACAAGAAAACAATTTGTACAAAATTATTTTTTATTTTGTTGCATTAGGATAAAGTAGTGATATCAATTAAAATTCGCGCCTCTTGAATAGGATTCCTGACTTCGTCCCTGAGAGAATGGATAATTAGAAATAAATACATTTAATTACAGTTTGGTTTTATAAGGAATGTTGAGTGTTGTTATTGGAATCGTGCGTGGGTAAATCTTAGGTAACACATGCTTTCACGTAAGGCAAAGACTGGGAATTTTATTTTTTATTTAAAAAAAAAAAAAAAAAGTTGTATGGCGAAGAGAGGGAAATTTAAAAAAATTGCCTAACTTACATATAAATCCAACCCTAAGATGGAATAGCGGCCGGATATGTATTCCACTTTTGGAATTAGTTTAACGACATCTAGAGGGCAGAAATGAAAAAAGCCCAGCCGCTATTCCATATTGCGCCTGGTCATTTATGATTGCTAGGTAACATGGGGCTTCCGTATTTTATTTTTTAATTGATTTTGCATTTATTTTTTAATGGTATGACAAATTTTAGAGGGCTGTTGGCTGCCCCTTACCACCATAATATCTCAGGATTCCATTCAGTCGCGTTAACACGATTCGTTTCGGAGATCTAGCCCCTATATATATATATGTGTGTGTGTGTTATAATAGCATATACAAGACCGTTTTTAAAATTTGCAATAACACAACGGCTGAATAAAACCGAAGTAAAATTTTAACAAATAACAACAGTCATTTAAAACCATCGTAATATACCTATTTTAACGATGTTGATATATACGAACCATCATTGATGTTAAAAACAAAAACAAAAACAAAAAAAAAAAAATCATCTTTGCTGCTTTTTCTTGTGGTATATATTGGATAGAGTAATGCTTCTAGGATCAAATTTTCGATCAAATTTTTTAAGTCATTTAACATAATAAATTTCCTACTTTTGTGCATATCATACTACCTTGTAAGATGGTTTGAAAATTTTGACCTAAGTCCCTTTAGTATTTTTCTTTTGAATGTGTATCCATGTGTACGAGAGAATGATGAGAGCAATGGACAGTGAATGTGACATTAAACTGAGAATCTAGAGTTTGTTTGCATTAACTTTTCTTAAAATCACTTTTGGAACTCAAAATTTCACTTAATCTGTTATAATCAATTCTAAATCGACAATTATGGAATGATAGGTTGGTTGGTAAAATTTTCATATTAAAAATTATTATGGCAAAGTTATGGGGGTCCTAACTTTTATCATAATTAAATTATTTCTTATTTTTTTCTTTTCAAATAATTAAATTACTTCTAGTATTCAAGTTTTGATACGTGAAAACATGGTTTGAATATAATTATAAAAAGATATATGAAGAATAATTTTTCAAGAGTGATTTTTTTTTTTTCCCTAAAAGCCCTCATAGGAGAAGCTAGCATAAGGTCAATAACTAGTGGTAATTTTAAAAGCTTTTATGATATTTTTCTTGAAAGGCATGAGACCCAAATCCAACACAATTTAAAACGTTTCCAAAAGCGTACCAATTTGGTTGTGGAACATTAAATTCGATGACATATCCATACATTATTAAGCATCCGAAAAGCAAGTTGCGATGGTTCGCAAGAAATGTTTGAGAGATATACCTTCTCTTCTTATTCTACGAATGTAAATTGAGGTCGTAAGCTATACCTCAATTTGAGAGAACCAACACTGAGTAATGACTTTTTCAATTTTAAAGAATTAAAAATCATTAACTACCAAATCAATAAAAATATAGAAATCTTGATCTAAATTAAATTTTATAGGGATGGAGTATGTATTTAATTATTTAAAAATAATTAAAAATGTTCGAGAAAAAAAAGAAGAGATGTATTATTAAATAAAATGGTATTTTATGTCAATAATCCTTAGATTTTAGAATATTACATGAATGAACCCGATCCAAAGATAATTACATAAATATATATATATATATATTTTGGGACCAAAATACCATTATGTAGATAAAATAATAACCATTTTACCAAGTAAACGGTTAAGAGAAAAAAAAAATTCCAAAATTTTGACAGAATCCCCAATTTAACAAAGGATCCCCAATCCTCAAATTAACAGAGAATCTCCAATTTTACTAAGAATCCCCAATCCCTAACATCAAACCCATCATTAGTGGAGGATATGGAATAATGAGCATTAAATATTGATTTGACATGTTGGAAATTGAAGAATATGTATAAAGTTGGAATTTATGTAAAATTGGGGATTGGAGATTTTTTGCAAAATTAAAAGTCAAAGTCAAATTTTGACAGTTTGAAGGTTATTTAAAAAAAAAAAAAAAGTGATAATTCATGTTCATATTTATCTTTGAATCGAGTTTGTTCACGTAATATTCCGAAAACTTAGGATTATTGATGTAAAATGCTCTTAAAAAAATAAAATTAAAATACAACGTAGAAAGTGAAAAAGTTAAGTGGAACCAACTTTTTAACTAAATAAATAAATAAATAATTAAGATGAGAGAAAAGAGAAGTTAGGTGATATTCACAATTTAAATAAAAAAGTTATGGAAAGAGAAACAAAAGTTAGATGAGATTTTTTTTTTTCCATATATTATTAGGGTTAGTGGATGTTAAAGGGGAAGGAAGTAGCAAATGAGTTAAGAACTTCATTAATGTGAAATGGAACCCAAAACCTACAATAGAAAAAATGAGACATGAACAACTTAGTCAAAGCTCATATTCAATTAGATTGGATTGATATGTGTAATTAATAGAAAATTTTGAAAAATCATAATTTTAATTAATCAGTTCGAAAAATGTTAAATTGCAGCATCATTTTAAAATAGAGTTAGAATCATCAATAAGAATGAAGGAAATGAGAGAATGAATGAGAGAAAGATTATTAGAGTGCTACGTCAGACGTGCTGCATTATATATGAGGGCCAAGTTCCCATGACACATAATTTTTACATTTTTTTCATTGGTGTTCAGAAAAACCAACTATTGGATCAATGCAATTTTCGGCATGCATGATATGCACAAATGGATAAAACTAATGTCAAACTATAGATAAAACTAATGTGCCACGGGACCTGATCCAATATATAATAAGTTATATATATTTTTATTAGGGTTTCAATTATAAGGTGCACCTTATACAACTTTGTGTAAGGTGATTTCTATAGCACCAAATATAGATTATATTTTAAAAACTTGACCGCTAGATTAGATGAACTGTTTATGAATTTCATGTTCGCTAAAAATCATAGTGATCCAACAGTCAGTTTCTTATAAAACTTACCGCTAAAAACTGGTGACATTAAAAAAAAAAAACAAAAAAGTTACAATTTTTCACTGTTAACATTTTTTAAAAACTGACTGTTGAATCATTATAATTTTTAGTTAACATGAAATTCATAAGTAATTTATCTAATCCAACATTCAGTTTTAAATTACGCAAGGTGCACATTATAAATTATAATAGAACTTGCATATTATAAATTATAATAGAAGGCCTGTAATTTTTTTTTTCTCAAGTATTGGAAGAAATGCCCGAAATCTTGAGGTACACAAAATGAGAATATCTCTGTATCTCCTTTTCTCACATTGTTAATATCCCTATATTCAATTCTCGCTATTTCGGCTGAACTGGTAAGAAGTAAGAACTTAGACCCCCATCTTCCCTTCAACATTCGGTTCTACAATGACGGAGGAAATGTACCCAACCAGGGGCAGAGCCAGAAATTTGCTTCAGAGGCGACACTATTTTGATTAATTAATAAATGTGTGGCGGTTCGGGGTCAGCGCTCCCAGAGGCAAATATATATATATATATATATATATGAATTTAGAATTGATACGCGTTCTAGATTTGACATTATATATTATTCTCCTCTTTGAATATAGTCAACTTATTAAATTTCGTAAATTTGGGCACTGTTTGGATTTGTTTTTTATAAGTCCTTATTTGCTTTTTTTTAAAATTTTTCTCAAAAATTACATATTGCAAATTTTAAAAAAAGAAAATAAGTACTTATAAAAAAATAAATCCAAAAGGTGCCTTAGTTTTATTGCAGCATTGTAGGTACTTAAGCTTCAATTTTAATTACATAATTTAAAATAAATTGATTACACTTTCTAGAATGATAAATATTCTCCTAAAACCACTAATTAAGGCCAAATTTTAAGTTCAGACTTCAAATAGAATAATCAATAATTTAATGATTATTTGAAATAGTACAATTATAAATTTGGTGACTAAAATTTATAAAATAAGAACTTAAAAGGATGAAAATAAAATTTGAAGTGGGGCACTCTTACATTTTCTATCAAATATGTATAAAAATTCATTTTTTTGTTTTGTAAAACTTGAGTGGGGCCCCTTGCCCCCCCCGGTACCCAACCCCCAGAGCCGATATTGCCTTTCTTTTATGGTTTGTTCATTCTCTTATCTCTTCTTCTATTTCCTGTACTACATAAAAACTCTTCTTTTCTCGATCGTCTTCTTTTTTCTTCGCTCTTTTTCCCTTATTTGTTTGAAAACCCCTCTTGTAATTGTCTCATTCCCTTTTCTGACTTTCAGGATTTTTATTTCAGATCTCTCCGTTTTCTCATGTGTAATTATTTTGGTCAGGCATTTCATATTATTTTGAAATAAACCCATCTCTATTTGTGAACTTTTCACTCGATTTATGTGTGTCTCTTCTTTGATTAGTATGCATAACTTGTTTATTTGGGTGTATTCTCATTAAATCTAAGAAACCCTTTATTACTTTGATGAATGTCGTCCATTCTGTTGTTTAAATTGAAAAACCTTTATTTAATTTGAAAATTACTTGATAATTATGTGCAAAATCTTTTCTTCTCTGTTTTAGTGTTGACTTGACAAGGTACTGCATGATTTAGCTTTTATTACTTCTCTTTCACAAAGTGAGACAAAAACCCAATTTTTATAATGTTGAGAACTTGATATGGAATGCAGAAATTGAGAAACACTGCAAATAGACAAGCTTCTATCTCAATGGGTGAATGCAATGGTGTAGAATATGTGCAAGTACCTTCCCCTAGGGTAGATAACATCAACAAAGTGTCAGTTCTACCTCTTGTTTTCCTCATCTTCTATGAGGTTTCTGGAGGGCCGTTTGGCGTCGAGGACAGTGTTGGGGCAGCTGGCCCTCTTCTTGCCCTTTTGGGGTTCTTGGTCTTTCCGTTTATATGGAGTGTTCCCGAGGCTTTGATTACCGCCGAGATGGGAACCATGTTCCCCGAAAATGGTGGCTACGTGGTTTGGGTTTCGTCAGCATTGGGTCCCTATTGGGGGTTTCAACAAGGTTGGATGAAATGGCTAAGTGGGGTTATTGATAATGCTTTATACCCAGTTCTGTTTCTTGACTACTTGAAATCAGCAATCCCGGCTTTAGGTGGTGGTTTACCGAGAGTTGTAGCGGTGTTGGCTTTGACTGTACTCCTCACTTACACGAACTATAGGGGTTTAACCATTGTGGGATGGGTTGCTGTTCTGTTGGGGGTTCTCTCAATCCTTCCTTTTGTGGTTATGGGACTTGTGGCAATTCCAAAGTTGGAGCCATCAAGATGGTTAGTGGTTGATCTTCATAATGTGGATTGGAATTTGTATTTGAATACTCTCTTTTGGAATCTGAACTATTGGGATTCAATAAGTACACTTGCTGGAGAGGTGGACAACCCAAAGAAGACTCTACCAAAGGCCCTGTTTTATGCTTTGATATTAGTCGTTCTTGGGTATTTCTTTCCCCTTTTGATTGGTACTGGAGCTATCCCGCTGGACCGTGATCAGTGGAGTGATGGGTATTTCTCTATTATTGCTAAGATGCTTGGGGGAGTTTGGTTGAGCTGGTGGATCCAGGGGGCTGCTGCAATGTCAAATATGGGGATGTTTGTGGCCGAGATGAGCAGTGATTCTTTCCAACTTCTGGGGATGGCGGAACGCGGGATGCTTCCTGAGTTCTTTGCCAAGAGGTCCCGTTATGGAACCCCTTTGATTGGAATTTTGTTCTCTGCTTCTGGTGTGCTTCTGCTTTCGTGGTTGAGCTTTCAAGAGATAGTGGCTGCAGAAAACTACTTGTATTGTTTTGGAATGATTTTGGAGTTTATAGCATTTATACGGCTAAGGATAACACAGCCTGCTACATCTCGCCCATACAAGATACCTGTGGGAACAGCTGGGGCCATTTTAATGTGTATTCTTCCAACCATATTGATTTGTGTAGTGTTGGCTCTTGCTTCGCTCAAAGTCATGGTTCTAAGCCTTGTCGCTGTTGCGATTGGCCTTGTGATGCAGCCTTGCCTCAAGTATGTTGAGAGAAAGAGATGGATTAAGTTCTCCACCAGTTCTGATCTCCCAGATTTTCATGGTTCTAGTCAGGAGGTTGAATCCTTAGTGGATTAACAAATGCTGGTTGTTAAAATTTGCGACGACAATTCCACTACCATGGTGCTAAGTTGCCAATGCGGAAATCCTTATGCCATATTTATTGAGATTGGAAGGGTATCTGGGATAACAAGAATGCTACGGTAGCTTTTGTATCTCGTGAATTTGTTTGCCTTGTTTAGATGATTAGCAATATGTGGCAAACATCTATTTATCATCTTTGCTTTTTAGAGTGATGATAGATGGGAATGATTGTGAATTTAGAAATAAGCATCAGTGTTTGTGTAAGTTATGTGAATCAAATTTCAGTAGATTGCAATGCTGTCTTATAATAATGAAGTGATGTATTTCAGATTTTTATCATTTAATGTGAATTTTGTGATTTAGGATTGTAGTTAACAGTAATTTATGAGACAAGCGAACTACCTGTTGAACAAGAAACTCTCTTTGGCCAGGAAGTAAATGTAATTTAAGTTTCACACTTTTACTAAATACTAACACTGTGTCTTAGAGCAATTATTTCAGATTCTAGTTATGAACGCGGTCACTAAAATGTAGGATTGTAGCTACAGTGAACTTGGATATGAGCACCTTACCTGTCGAACAAGGGTCCCTGTGTGTAATTTTATGTAAAATGTTTCAAGGAGTTGTGTGACAATTAATATTTGCTTTATTCATATAGAAACTGAGTTTTTTAAGGACAGAAGAAAGTATGCAGATTCTGATTAGGAGAGTTGAAATATCATTGAAAGCATGCATATTCTGACTGGGAGAATTGAAAGATCATTTATTGGCCGTAAAAGGTGGTTTGGTAAGACATATTTTCACATAATCTACTGCAACATTCTTTCTTACTAGTAAAGGTTCTTCAGGGGTCACACCATTTGGAGATTATGAAATTGTTATCCTTTGTTTGTTCCTTTAGTCTTGTGTTGTTTCTGAAAATAGATGCATAAAATCAGAACAAAAATCTATTAGAAATGTCATTCATGGACCCCCCCCTCCCTGTTCCCTGTTGCATAATTTTTTTCAAATGAAATTAGGCGAAAATCATTTGTGCTAGATGGCTACATCAAGGAGAGGTTCTCACCATCCATTGCACCAGCTGATCATCAATCTAAAATAAGAAAAAAACTTCTTTATTTTTTATTTTTAAATATATGTCTATTCCCTTAAAAGAGAGAAGGATGCAACAAAAAATCCTTCTTGGAAGTAATGGGAGAATGCCTCTTGTTGTGGTGCGAGCATTGGGGCCACCTGTGTGGATTAAATTGCGTCGTTTGGCTTAGTTGGGTTAGTCGATCTATCTACCTACTCGTTTTTCCATGCATTTTCTTACTTTCAGCGGCTCTTTTCCGATTTTTCCGTACCCATCTCTCAATTTTTGTCGGCTCCTCCCTTCATCTTCCCGGGTAAGCTACCAGTTTCTTTGTTTTTCTCTTTAGTTTTTCTCAATGAAAGGTTTTGGATCTTGTTTTCTTCCTGTCAAGGAGATGTTTCAGCTAGGTTCAAGGTAGCAAAGTTGCGGCATTGAGGTGTTGGGTTCTTGGGTGGCCGTGGAAAGAGAAGGTTTTGCCTTTCGCTGTGTTCGGATTTCGAGTAATCAGCCTTATTCCTCTGTTTCTGTGCTCAAATTTCTTGCTTTTGTTTTTGTTTTTGTATCTTTGTCAAGTGCAAATCAACAAACAAAATATGTTTTCCATGGCATCGTTCTCAGTGGTTATGTATTTTGGTGTATCATGTTCTTCTTTGTGATGCAGAGATTCAGCGATTCTTCTTTATGATGGTTAGCTCTTTACCATTCGTTCAAGAGGTTCAGTGGGTGTGAAGGTATGTAGCAATTTTGGTTGATTTCTATGAAAAGGTCTCCTCCGCTTCTCTCTCTACAACTTCAAGTTCTCTCCCTCTCTTCTCACAGATTTTGACTCTCTTATGAAAACAAATTTAGCAAATTTTTTTTCTCTCTCTCTCTCTCTCTCTCTGATGTAAGATTTGTATTTGCAAAGTGTATGAGATTTTTTTTTCGTGTTTACCACAATTAGCTATTAGCTTTATGGTTATAAGAATGGAAACAACAATAAAAAAATAGAGCAACAGCAACTGCTCGATAAAATGCTTCAATGAAAAAAAGCATTTGTGTGTGTGTTGTTCTTTTTTTAAATTTGAATATAGCTTATGAAAATGAATTTGATGTTATGGTATTGGTGATTGCTTTAGTTCTGTTTCATGTTTCTGTTGTTCTCCCTTCGTGATATTTGCGTTTTCATGTATATAAAGAGGAGTTCCTCTCATCTGACCCATTTATTTCTCTTGCTTTCTTTGTTAATAGGTTCTACTCTGCTGTTATAACGTTTGGCGGTTTCTTATTTTTCTCTTTTCAGGTATGTTTGCTTTTGATGATTTTGAATTATTTCATTATTTGTTATACACTATTATGGACTTGTTTTTTATGTATATTTCAGGTATGTTTGCTTTTGATGATTTTGAATTATTTCATTATTTGTTATACACTATTATGGACTTGTTTTTTATGTAGATTATGTTTTGGACTTTGTTAATTGTGTTTTTAAGATCATCGTTTCTCTACTATTGGCTCTCTGAATTCTTCTTTCTATTAGATATGTACACAATTTTAAGCTTCTTCAGTGTCTCACTGATGTATACTACCTTTGTTGATCTATGCATTTCTGTTCCTTGATTCCGTATCATCTTCATCAGAAAATATACTTGCTTGTGCTTTGTTCTGTCTCAGTGTAAACGTTCATTCTATTTTCTTGATGATAATAGATATTTCAGTACTTCTCTTGAATTCGATCTTTGGTTGCGCATGGATTAGTATTGCTGTTCCATTACAATAAACTTTCATTGTATGAAGCTAATATTCAAAGTCATATTAGTGGCTGGGATTGCTGCTGGATGGCAATATTAATCTAAGAGAACCATGTAATATTGGTAAGGTTTGGCTATTTGGATTCTAATTAACTTGGCTTTATTCATGAAGTCAATGATGAATGGAAAAATTAAAGTCTTTACCTAAATAAGAACAAAACTTATTTATGGTCTTTACCTAAAAAAATTATAGTCTTTACCTAAGTAATATTAATTGTTAAGCCATTGAAGAGAAATTGGATCTTGATTCACTGATTTTAGACTCTTTTTTAGTGAAAATATCATAATGAGGAAGAATTTACACGAGAGGAACCAAACTCTCGAAGGATTAGCACCATGGATTAGAATAATAAGATGTTAGTATAATATAAATGTACTTCTTATTTCAGAAAATACGATTTTACTTACATTTTTTAAGGAAGTTGAACGAAGATAAGGATCACATTTTTTATCCTTGCCGAAAATGATATTACTGCACATGCAGATGATTTGTGTATCACCAAAAAAATATAATTGCTTAACCTAATAAGATAGCAATTATGAGCCCAGAAATACTTGGCCATGAACTTGGAAACTCATTCGACAAAAGCTATTATCGATGTATTTTCATTGACATGATATATGTATACTTAATTTATTTTCACCACAAATGTAACTTGCACCCGCATGAACCCAGCAAGTAGGAGTTGACAAGAAAGAGAAATGATTATGAAATACTCAGGGAACACGCTGCAATAGTAATGAAATGCTCCAACAGTTCATCCTATCCGAATACTACACTTGATCAAGTTTGGAGAGGTCTACTACATGATAGCATAAGAATTAGTATTTGCCAGGCCATCATGATTTTATCTAGAAAATTAGAAAAATGTTAAGTCTTTATAAGTTCTCTATTTCAAATAGGTTTACCTAAATGCTCATTAATACACGATATCAATACCTGCAAGACACAACTATGGTATGCCAAATCTAGGGGGAAAAAGTACAAGGGAAATGGTGAGGAAAAGAAAAGTTATCGAGTAAGCAGTGACCTTCAGTTCATTACATGCAGTGTAGTATTGAGGGTACCTTCCCCCCGGTCCCCCAAGAGCTTCTTGCCATGTATCTATTAAAATTATTATCTTTACCCTTACGTTTAAGTCAGGTTGTACAATAGAAACAAGAATACAGCGGAGAATTAATTAATAATAGAATGGAGACAAAGAAGCAAGAAACAGTTCCCAGGTCAGGAGGAATTAGACACGTTCTTCTTTACTATTTTGACCATTTCATGTAAGATGTCGCGCTCAATAATCTGCTGAAACACATTCTCTTGACAATTTTTGCTAAGAGTCTCCAATACCTAGATAAGAATCCACCCTCTCTCAGTTTCTGTCGGCTATGGTCCTTCCCTCATCTTCCATACCCTCTCTCAGTTTCTCACCCTCTCTAAGCTATCAGTTTCTTTGTTTTTCTCTGACTGATGAAGGGTTTTGGATCTGATTTTCTTCCTGCCAATAAGGAGATGTTTCAGTGAGGGTTCAAGGAGCGAAGTAGCATGGTTTTTGGTGTTGAGCTGTTGGGTTTTTGGATGACCGTGGGATACAGTTTTGCCTTCTTGCTGTGTTCGCATCTCGGGTAATCGGCTCTGTTCCTCTTTTCCTCCTCTCAAATTTCTTGCTCTTTTATTTTTTTGGTCTTTGTCAAGTGCAAATCAACAAACAAAATATGTTTTCCATGGCTGTTTTGTTAGGTGTTTGCCTTGAAGATTTTAAGACTTTAGTTTGTCTTGATTATACGTTCTCCATAATGGGTTTCCCTTCATTATACGTTTTCAGCCAAATTTTTTTTGCTCTTTCTCCACCCAAATCTTACACGTTTTCCATGGCTGGGTCCAGAACATGGTTATTGTGGTCTACTGTTTGATGTTGGTTGCTACAAAGCAAGTCTGGAATAACTCTATTAACCTACTTGGTTTTTTCAGCGATGAGGAAAGGGGAACTTTACTTCTTGATTCTAGAGGGGAAAATGAATATTTTTAGCCTTGTACCAATCTGATTACGTTATGTGAAGTTCATATCCAAAAGTAAAACATGAGGAGAGAGGAATTGAGTGTACGGAGTCAAATTTAAGTGGTTTGAACAAAACAAAGAAGAATAGTAGCAGGAAAGTGAAAATCGAAGGTTTTGAATTTGAAAAATCAGTCCAAAAGGAAGAGAACATCCTCATAGCAAAAACACACCATTAGCAAAAATTTTACACCACTGAAATGTGTTGAATTTTTTTGGGGTAGAGAACATGTGCTAAATTGAATGCTAAAACGTTTTAACAGTGTTTTCTGATTTGTTTTGTTCCTAAGAAAGGAAAGTAAAAGGCAAAGTAAAAAAATTGAAGGTTTTATATTTTTTTGCTATACAGAACATCAAAATACTGTAACTACATGTGTTTGTGCCCTTTTTTTGCTCTCTTTACAGGCAAAATGAATATTTGTAGCCTTGTAGCAATTAATATGAGTACTTTATGTGAAGTTGTTATTTAAAAATTGCCCCAAAACAAACTGTTGAGCTTATAAATCCTTTAGCCAAAAGTTCCTAATGTATGTGGTTGTTTATGTACCCTTTAGCAAAAATTTATTTAACTAACCATCAATTGAATCATTTGCTTGGAGTGTGAACTTTTATTAAGGTTTTTTTTTTTTTTTTTTTCCTTTACTTTTTTATGCATACTAGGTTTTGAAGAAAATCAAACATCACTTAATATTAATATTTACTAGAACAACTTCTATCCAACCTCCCTTTTCTTCCTTCCTGGTGTGTCTGAGTAACTTGGAACAAGTATTTTAAGTAATCGACCATTGGATTATATGTCTCACTCATACATATCATGCATGCAAAAAATCACATTGATCTAATGGTTGGTATTTTAAAAAATAGGCTGTGACAGTTTTTCACAATATTTCATTATTGCTTATAGTTTTTCTCAAAACTGTGAAAAATCGACCATTGGATCAATATGAGTTATTGCATGCATGATACATACAAGTGGAACATCTATTCAAATCTGTGTGGTCATTAAACGTCACTGTATGTTTGATTGATGAGTTATTGCAAGATGTTGTATTCAATGAGTCCATTTTGATCGATATTTTATGTGCTTATAAGCTATAGCCATCTTGATAATACTGCTGTTGGAGCCTATGAAAACAGAAAGTTGCATATCATTTTCAAATGCAATTTTTTAATTATTAGATCATGTTTTTCCTTGCATGCTTTGGTCATGATTTACTTTTTTGCTTTATTGTGTGTGTGAACAAATAATGAAGTTCTAGATGAGCATCAATTGAGCGAAGCTTAATCTTGCCATCAGAGCAGCAAAAACCATTTGGCTCACGTTGGAAGCACTTAGCTTTGCAATGGCGACAACACCAAGCAAACTGTCAAATATAAGGTTCAACAGGCAAGGGATCCATCGTGCACTTCTTTTCTTTTCCCCACTTTTCCTCTTATTACATTATAGTTCCTTTTACTCTCTGTTAAGATTCTTGAATTGTTCCTTTTTTTTTTTTTTTTTTTTCCCTGGGTACCCTTTTTAATGTATTTTGGAATAGCAGTACCTGAATTGTACTTTGGTGCTTTTCTTTGAATGTAGTCCTTGAATTGTTGCATACTAGGAAGTTTCATGTTCCGATTTAAAATTTAAAATTTAAAATTTTTTCTTCTTTATTTACAGTAAATCTTTTGCGCAGAACTTGGGATTTTTGGATTTGGGGTTCTGGAGAAAATGGTAAGGTGTGAGAAGGAATTAGAGTTTTGATTCGAAACTATGAATGTAAATGTTCATACTGAACTATATGAAGAGTGTTTTAAATAGAAATATTAGCCGGAGGATGAAGAGACTTTTTATTTAAAAATTGTATACATATATTAATGCGCACACTGAAGTTAGAGGAAATTGGAGAGGCAATGGTCAATCTTCTCTCTCTCTCTCTCTCTCTCTCTCT